>BQNB010064494.1:0-35291 GCA_026074375.1 Tanacetum coccineum | reverse complement strand
GGCATTTATTCAAAGGCTCGGGTTAATCATTCTTATAAGGATAAAGAATGATATAGGGTGTGGAGCTTCTGACTTTCACCAAAGGTCGTCGTCAAACAAGGCAGTTGAGACATGCACACATGGCCGTAACGACAGAATAGACATCCACGCTTGTACACATCCTCATTCGAGTAGATCCTAAGGTTAGTTATCAGGAAAGGGAAGTAAAATTGTTGTTAAATAAAATAAACAAACAAATAGATTTTTTTTTTGAACGGCAACTTTATTAAAAAAAAACTAGCAAGGAGCTAGAAAGACATTACAAAAAAATAAGATAGGGGTTTTTTAACCAATACTCCCAAGAAAAAACCCTATTACATCTACTAGAACACCATAAAAATGACCAAGAAACAAATAAGGTGCGGTTGCTAGTAACTTTCCCTAACTGTTCCATGACAAAGACTCGAACTTATAAACAAACGTCTCGATCATAAATGACAATGACAACCTAAGTTGGCGTTCCCATAACGGTCAACTTCCCTTACATCCCGAACTTTACATACTTATACAAAATAAGTGGTGATATCGGCCACTTTTTATAATACTTTACATCGTTGATTTTTGTGCGTATCAACGAATAATCAATGCTTTCAAATAATTTCATCGGTGTAAGCTCTATGAATCTACTATCTTTTTCATCATTCATTTTTTTTTCAACAATACATCATAAATCTCGGCGTAATTTCACCATCTTCATAATCATCATTTGTCCGGCTAATTTTCTCTTGAACTTTTCTTCTTTCGGACATAATACATAATTGTGAAAGTAGCAAAAACACACGAGCTAGAAACATTCCCATTGCATTGTGAAATTTTCCCGACCATTACATTGAGATATTTTCATTTTGACGCCGGAACTACAAAACTTTACACGAAAGCGACTAACAACATTTGATCAAATAGGCTTTAATCTACACGGTAGGCTAAGGTGTAAAGGTGAAAAAAACAATTTTTATTGGTGAGGAAAAAAGAAAGGAATGGCTCAGCAGGTTGTTCTAGGGGTATCTTTACTCTAAAAATATGTGTAAGCAAAAGGGTTACACAGGGGTTAACTAACCAGTGTAGTTAGTTTGTATTACGACATGTAGGCTTTTTGGTTTGATCCTAGAAATTTACCAGTCAAGCATGTTACTCCATCTAAATCCATAGTACTCATCATTGAGGTCTCGAGTGATATACCAGGCCAAGTTCTAAAGTCCACCACATCACCGGCACACTCATATTTTTGTGAAATTTTAGTAAGCAATTGGAAATGGATAGGCTTAATTCTCATAAATAGACATTAAGAGTTATAGTACGCTAGGTAATGTAACTAGTGATTTTTCACAAAATGTTATACTAATTTTTTTTATAAATCTGATCTATTTTTAGGCATGTTAGCATTTTATTTTTGAAAATGAGGACAAGTACATTCTAATTCTTCATCCCCCACTTAAATTATACAACGTCCTCGTTGTATAGACAAACAGTTAAATAATATAGGAAAAGAATTAGAACAAGGAAACTTCCCTGATAGTTTGCTCCGGATGGTTTTCCATTTTGAGTGTTTGAGCAAGAAGAGTGTTGACGAGGGCTTCAGAATGCCTAAGAGAGGTCAACAATAGGTATTTTCAGACTATACATTAAAGTCAGTTTCGTTTACAGCAAGGTCCTACAGAAAAGTTAGAAGATGTTCGTGTAATTCGTGCTTTCGCTAACCTACAATACAAGCAAAAAATTAAACACACAACTGTACAGGTTACAATACGCCGTATCCCAAACCCTAGGATACGACGTATGTAAACCTATGAAAACAATTAAATACTGGAATTTAAAAACTAAAATTTAAAAACTGATAATTGTCCAGACATGCATACGCCGTATCTAAAGGGGTTCGATACGCCGTATGTATGTCTGGGCAGACAAACTCAATATAAAATTAAAATTCAAACAATTTAAATGCGATAAACAATTAAAAACATAACCGGGTTGTCTCTTGGGGAGCACTTTTGTTTCAGCCGGTCTTTAAGTTCGACCCTTTTTTTTATGGCTCATTCATCTGGTGTCATCACAATCCATCTTTCATTAGTAAGTCGTAATAGTTCTCGATAAGCGTCAAGGCCTTTCTTTGAATGGTTGAGGTGATCGGACTCTTTGATTGTAATATATTCTTCGTTATCACTGAATGAGTATTTCATCATCTCGAATCTCCTGATCTTGCAGACTGATTGTTCAGGAGTCTCATTGCCCATATGTTCATCATATCCTTGATTTTCTCGAGTACTACTGACGTTGCTTGCTCCAAATATTTGGTTGGTACCAAGATAAGGATCACTAGTTCAATTACTTTTCATATTTGCATATGGCCCTCGCCCGAAGTCTTTCGTCTGGGTAAATGGGGCGATTTCATGAGTATTCACCTTCTACCAACATTCTTGGGGTTTTACCAGTACATTATGATCAAGTTCGTAGAAGTTTTCAAAACTATTTTTCAACCATATGCAGAATTTCATTACACTGGGAGTTTTAAGGGTTAAGGTTTCATCCTTCAGTTTTACATCCATAAGTTCATCATACCACTTGTGATCTTGGAAGTAGCTCATGCTTCCGATTTGAACCATTCCGGGTAGTTCCCCACCATTACAGAATCCATCAATATTCGAGCTACATGTGGGCCATTTAGTCTTTCCATTTTTAAAGTGATATGGTTTACATATATGATCACATAGCTGATATGGTACCCCGTTCTCTGACCATGGTTCTTCGTTACCTTGTGTTTTATTATTAAACTCTTGCGCATATTTGTCGTACGTTTTGAACCCTTGGATATCTTAAGTGAAAAGATCAGAGTCAACTTTGAGGAGGTGGTTGAATTCTTCAAAGGCTATGCACAAGGGAGAATCGAAGTTGAATAAGTCATCATCAATTTTAAAGATTTCAGGAACGTTGTCAATTACATCGGGGTCATTATCATCATCAGTTTCCTCTTCTTTGTCATGTTCGCAAAGATTGTAGAACTTTAGGACAAAATTTTCAACTAGATCATCCTAAGTAGATATAGTGCCGATACATTCATTTGCAAACAATTATTTTGCGGCACCTGAGAGTGAGGTAGGGAAGACACTAAGTCTAAATCGGTGATGACTTAGCCCCCTTATTTTGAGTGGCTCCACTACTTTGAGGAAACTATTAATGTGTTTAAACACATCTTCACCATCATTCCTGTGAAAAGCGTTGTCATGAATTTTCAACAAGAATGTTCCTTCGATCTCAATGAAGTTCTTCTCGATCATTTTCCCATTGTTATTATTTGAGATGAAGATTTTACTGGTAGCAGAAATGTATTCTTTCATGATCGGTCCTGCCATTGTGATCTTCTTCTTAACCTGAGAACAAGAAAAAAATTATCAGTAGGATGTGACCTCAGGGGAGAGAACGCATAGAAACAAACAGAAAACCGATTACGAAAAAACGGTACTGTATCAGATAACAAATACGCCGTATTCTATTGATCAGTAATACGCCGTATAAGTCTGTTGAATAGCAGTACGCCGTATCGAGTTCACTAAATATGCCCTATGTTTGGAAGAAAAAAATACACAGTTTAGACAGTAAAAACAACACGCTATCCTGAGTAGAAGGTTAGATACTCTGTATCAAACTGGTGGATACGCCGTATCAAGTGATCAGTCAGAACAGAATACTATATAAAACACAATTAAATGCAATAACTTAAAGCACACAATTAAACTAAACAATTAGCTATTAGAAATCAGAATTAATAATTTTACACTAAACAAGTTAAAGGTTAGAAATACTAAAAAGAATAAAGATTAAACTAATCACTCCCCGGCAGCGGCGCCAAAAACCTTGATGTGTCGTTGTATAGGTGTTATTTATGATTATCAGGTTTTACATTTATATTTAGCCGACTAACCTAAAGACAACACTTAAACAGGCAGAGTACCCGGTCAAGATGTAGCTTCGCGGTAAGTAGGGTGTCGAACACTAAGAGTGAGTGTAACACCCCCAAATTGGGTCGCAACGGAATATGGGTCCGGGGCGTGTTACTTTATGGATCAACAACACAAGAGATATATAGAACGACCAAAAAGTCATTTGAAAACGATACATTGGATTTAACAAAGTCATTGTTACATAAGCCCGTAGCTTAACTGGTTCACTTAATCAAATACAAAGATTTTCAGCCCATAACAGATAACAAAATGAAATGCGACAAAATCTTTAATGCAAGACATCCAAATCAAAACCACCAATGTATCCATCGCACCTTGTGCTTATTGATCCCCTGAAAAACATTGCTTTAAAACGTCAACAATATGTTGGTGAATTCATAGGTTTGATAAATCATATATTGTAGGACCACAAGATTTCCCCAAGTGTATGATAATGCAACAGATGCAGATATCATATAAATGTAATTACGTTGCTCTAAGCTCATGACACTGAAGCTTGACGTGTATGAATACCAAATTAATGGCCTACATTGCCCGTGGTGATGTTCTAACCCGCAACATCCTATATTCGACATGGTATACGTTCGTTTGTCCAGTGATAGCTAATCACCCGAACGGGGTTGTCAAACCCAATAGATCTATTAATAACATTCGCGCTCACAATTAACAGTTCATGATAATGGGCTCAGATATGGGTTATCGCTACTTAGGCAACACGTAATCCTATTATTCTATCAGTATTTTATTCTATCTAAATTAGTCTAATTACTGGTTAAACCTATGCTATACATATTTACTAGAGGTAAAAGGGGGGGGGTTTCAGCCTAAGAGACTGGCACAGGTTTATGGTGACAAATATCAATTCTAAGCACAATACACACTAAAGCAAATAAACACAAGACAAAAGAGTAGAATGAGCCAAATAATAGAAAACTATATTAACCATGTTAAATCTGATTAAATGATGGTTTGATTAATTAGTGCAATGGCTACTTATCTCGAGGCGGCATATCTTTCTTAAGACTTAGGCTATATTTCTTCCTAAGACCTATACACGAATAATCATGTCACGATTAACGCATCCGCGTAAAGCATCCTATAGTTTAATTATAATCTACCATAGAGAATTAAAGCAGTGGTGATCCTGTTAATACTCTAGCCTATCTGGACTTTAACCACTTATTGCTTGATGTTGTTTTGTACACCGGTAGTCCACCACCAAAATCAATACCAATTAATAAATGAACAATACTGGTTGAACAATTATTAGGTCACCTGCCGGTCAACTAAGCTCATAATCAAAGAGTAATGATAAGGTGTCATTTGTGATCCTATTGGTCCGGGCATATAGAACACAACATGGAGAGCCATCTCGACATCTAGGTTACTGGTTAGGTCTCCCTAGACCCAGTTGAATGATAGGTCGCATGTACAAGCACATAAACAAGTATAAGGCGATAAACATAATTAAACAACAACGATAAATTAAGCAAAGCCGGATTAAAACAAACCAAACATTATAATCTTCATTAACATGGCTAATACCCGAGGGTATTAGCCCACAATCATTGTCATTATTACAAACGTGATCAAACAATTAAAAATCGAATGATTAAGAAAGTAAGAATTACACGATGTCTTCTATGGAATTAGGAGTAGTGCTCGACCTTGGCTGCTCTTCTTGGCTTGAGAAATTCGACTTTAGTTGTATACTATACAGAGAATGTGATATTGCACACTAAAACTCGTTTTTGAGTCTTGTATTTATAGTGTCTGAAATACGCCTGGATACGCCGTATGGGGATAAGTGGATACGGCGTATAGGGGTTAATTTCCTTGGAGTCCGCGATAAGATCAAATCAATTAAGATAATTACCATCAATCATATTAAATGCGTATCTTTGACTGATGAACAGCTGTGCATACGGCGTATTGGTTGTAGTGGATACGCCGGATCGGGAATTGATCATTACGCGTTTCTTGTGCTGAGCTGGCGCTGATACGCCGTATCTTCATTGCTGGATATGGCGTATAGGTGCAGAAAATAGTATTCTTCAAATGTCTTCATCAAAGTTTCAGAATCTGCTCAAGATAGGGATGTTGGTTTTGGGGGGAAGCTGATTCAGAAACTTCGTCAAAAAGGAGTCTAGGAAGAAAGCTTTTCAAGACATGCTGCATGGATTGGGGGAAGTTAATCCATTTCATGCATACTACAATGGTTCCTGTACAAGTAAAGACAATGAAGATCCAAGCTGGAGTATAAGTTCCAAGACCACGATAACTCAGAAGACATCTTCAGCTTTGGAAGTGCTTTGAAAGACTTTATTTGTGTTATATTTGTACCTGATAGGAACATTGTAAGTAATTCCGTATGTCCAACATGCTCTATGGTATGTGTCCAATCTAACAATATAACTTTTCATAAGGGACACCATTTCCTCAATGGAGGGTTTTTGAACCATGACCATCCTTCATTGTTTGAGTGCTAAGAAAAACTGCTTGATCATTTAGAAGCAACATAGCACTGCTATCAATTTGCTTGTCTTACAAATGAGAACTTTAAATTATATTTTATTCCAAAAATGATTTTTGATGGCATGTATGAAAAACATTGGGATAATGAGTCTAAGATTTTAAATGTATCCAATTTATACAAATCTTTTGAACAAACACAAAAGACATCTTCTACCTCACAAACGACCTTAATAATGCTCCCCACTCTTCTCAAAACACTTTTTGGAATATGAGAAGGTGATTTCTAAGGTTATAATGGGGAGGACATTCATTGTTTCCAACAAGCTGTGTATCAGGGGGCAGGGCACAATTTTTTATGGGAAGGATCAACACGTTCCCCCAGTGAGTCTCCATCACACACCCACTAAATAGGTGCTCCATCAACCTCACAAATTATATACACAACACCAACCATCCCCACCATCTATGCAAACAACCCATGTTGTAGAAGAGGCTGCTACCACATCCCATGATTCACCTCTACTAAGAGTTCACTCACTTGGAAGTGATGAGGGCAGTATGACACTTCATGAATTGACGATTCTTTGTACCACATTGTCTAAGAAAGTAGAGAGTTTAAAATTGGAATTGAAGCAGACAAAACTGGCATATGGTGCTGCTTACTCTAAGCTCATCATGAAGTTGAAGAAGTTGGAGAACAAAATTAAGTCAAGCAAAGCTAGAAGAAGGGTCAGACTTGTTGTTTCAGAAGATGAAGATGACTTGGAGGATCCTTCCAAACAGGGGAGGAATGAGAATGATTTGGTGCAGATGGGTGCACAGACTCAGGGGAGGCATGAGCATGACTTGGAACCTGATTTTGAGTTTACTGCTCCTGAAGAAGTTTATACTGCTGAGCCTCATATTAGTACTGCTAATGTACCAGTTAGTACTGCTGGTGCAGAAGTTAGTACTGTCAGCCCTGAAGTTAAAACTGCTGCTGAAAGTTTAGTGTACATCAGAAGAAGTGCAGCAAAGAGAAAAGATAAAGGCAAAGCTATTATGAAAGAAGCTGAACCTGTTCAGAAGAAAACAAAGTTGCAACTAGAGCAAGAAAGACTTGGGTATGAAGAAGCTCTGAGATTGCAAGAACAACTTGATGAAGAAGAAAGACAAAGGATATCCAGAGTTCATCAAGAAGCTAACACTTTAAATGCTGAAGAATGAGATAATATACAAGCTCAAATTGAAGCTGATGAAGAATTAGCACAGAAGTTACAAGCAAAAGAAAGAGGAAAATTCTCTGAAGCTGAGAAAGCAAGACTGCTTGTAGAAATGATAAATGAAAGAAAGAGACTGTTTGCCCAACAAAGAGCTGAACAAAGAAGGAACAAACCCATGACTCAAGCTCAACAAAGAACTTACATGTGTAATTATATCAAGAATATGGGAAGTCACACTCTACAACAATTGAAGAAACTTTCCTTTGATGAGATCAAGGAGTTATTTGAGACTACAATGAAGAGGGTAAAAGATTTTGTTCCTATGGAGAGTGACAGATTAGTTCCTAAGATATCAACTGGAAGTTCTAAGAGAACTGCAGAAATAGAACTGCAGAAATAGAACTTGAACATGAAGGGTCTAAGAGGCAAAAGACTAATGAAGAACAATCAGCTGAAGAGGAAAAGGAATTATCAGAAGAAGAGCTACAGAAATTGATGATGATAGTTCCAGTGGAAGAAGTCTATGTTGAAGCCCTACAGGTCAAATATCCAATCATAGACTGGGAGGTTTACTCTGAAGACACAAGAAAGTATTGGAAAATTATCAGAGTTGGAAACCATACAGAAGCTTATCAGACTTTTGATGATATGTTAAAGAAATTTGATAGAGATGACCTGGATAAGCTATGGAGTTTGGTTAAAGAAAGATTCAGTTCAACAGATCCTACTGATGACAAAGAAAGAACATTATGGGTTGAATTGAAGAGGTTGTTTGAACCTGATATTGATGACATTCTGTGGAAGCTTCAGAGATATATGCATGATCCATTGACATGGAGGTTATATGATACATGTGGTGTTCACCATGTATCTACAGACAGAGGACATGATATCTTCATGTTGGTTGAGAAAGATTATCCACTGACAAGAGGGCTTATGACTGTGATGTTGGCTAACAAGCTTCAAGTGGATCAATCTTCAGAGATGGCAAATGAGCTTTTAAGGAAAATCTTCATACAAGCAGAAAGACCAAGACAATAAGATGTTTGGAAGCATCTTCTCAGCACAAAAGTTTTAATTCAAGAAAACTTGATGATTTGGAGATCAATCACAAGTTTAGGGGAGGATTGTTAGGAATTAAAAGTCTTTACACTTAGTACTGTCAAGCCTAAAAGTTTGTACTGCTCAGATTATAACTACCAGTACTAACTGATTAGTACTGCTAGTGTAAAAGTTAGTACTGCTAGTACTAACTTAATACTGCTGAAGAGATCTTAATACTGCTGAAGACTTAAGACTGCCAGAAGAAGATAATGACTGCATGAAGATAAAGACGTGTGAAGAGATATGTATGGACTTATTCAAAGTGTATATCTTATAAAGTTAGAAAGATATGTATATGATTAGAATTATAGAAGATCTTGAGTATCTTCAAAGATTTGTAGTTATCTTGTAAATGACTCCTTGGTGTATAAAAGGAGATCCTAGGTTTTGGTTATTGTAATCTCATTCATAGAGTTGCATGCATAGCTTCAAGGTTGTAAACCCTAGTACTAGACAGAGTACTCGTATTATTAATCATAATAATATTGAAGCTTTTTGGCTATATCATTGTTCATTCAAGTTTACTGTTTTATTGATATTTCTTCTAAGTATTAAAGAGTAGATTTCGCATACTCTTTAGTATTCACAAAGTTTCTAACAAGGATCAACAAAAACCCTAAAAACCTAACCCGAAAACCCTAAACAACCTGATACCTCTAAACTAGTTTCGAACCAAATTTAAACCAAGCTAAAACCTAGCAAGCAACTCCACCGATGAAGCACCACCATGCAACCACTTGTCACACCTGCACCCTACTAAATAACCTTGTCACCTCCTTTCACCACCATGCCGCCACCTCACCACCTACTTGTCACCACCTTGGTGATTCGAACCCTCCCACCTTCTAATACCTTGCTAAGCTACCCTTATAGTTTCTAATAGTTACTAGTAGCTAACCTTGGCCACTACTCTTCTCAACTTGGCCACCACTCTAAGTTTCTAGCCTATATATACACGCATACATGCATACTTTCAAAATTCACCATTTAAACTAAACCCTACCCTCAAATCATAGTACAAATCCAACTAAGGAAATGAATGCAGAAATGTCTTTAAGCTATTTTGGAACCAAGGGATAAAAAAAAGAGTTCTTGATTCATCTCTAAGCTTTCGTGTTACATTTTATCATTTTCGACCCATATTAAGCCATTTTTGATCCATTCAAGCTCTAGTAAGCCTCATAACTTGTTCTATAAGCTCTTGTCATATTTTAACTAATCATGTATAAAGCATCATAAAATCATTATGTTTCAAGCTATTTAAAAAAAAACTCAAATTAGAAAAACCCTAATTCAACTTCGAATAGGTTTTTTCCTAAACCAAACGCACCCCTTAAAACTCTAAAGGTATTTTCATAAACCCTAATAAGCTTAAAGCTATAAGCTAATCCTAAAAGCTGTTCTAATAAGCTCTTTATCATTTTTATAATCTTAGAATCAAACCCTAAAAGCTCAAACCTATCGGGTAAAAATTTCAAACCAAACAGAGCCCTTTTTGAAGTTTTTGAGCTCATAAGCTCATTTCATAAGCTTTAAGCTTGTAAATCCAACTCATTTTAGCTTATAGTAATAAGCTATATGCTGTAAATTAATTTCTAGATTAAAAATACAAAGTATATGGATTTTGGACTAGTAATGCAAATCGTATATGCATGAGGGGTATATATTGTAACTTTTGAAATTATTAAACTTTTAATGCCAAAAAATGTAATAATCCTAGAATTTAAACTACAAGGGCCTGTTTATGCCAAATTTCAAGAGTTAAGGGTTTAATAAATGTTTAAAGATATAAAGTAAAGGGTTAAATTTGTAAATTAATATATACCAAGGGTATATATTGTCATTTTTGAATTCCTAAGGGTATAAAATGTAATATTTTTATATTTAATTATAAAAATATATTTAAACATTATAAGACTCAATTTTATTAAAACCCGACACAATTATCGTTCATTCATCGATTGAAACATTATAATTCAATTATGTTATATATTTAACATAAATTATCATCTACTAGCTTTTGAAGAAACTTAAAAAGATAAAATCTTATCTTTTAAACTATAACGTATCACGTTACTAGGGAATTTCATGTGAGGGGATTTCATTTGGGTAGACGTTTTGACGAGTTAATGGATTTACGATTTAAAGTGTCCTAGCTCCTCAAACGTTTACTACATGACCTCTGGATTATGATAGCCCGAACAATGATACGATGTTTTCACAATTTAATAAACCAAATTAATATTTACGTTAAACTTTATAAAATAAAGTTTGAATTATAAACAATCAAACTAAGACTTGACATATTACCCCAGGTTGCGTGACGAGGCCGTTTATTTCCAATTGAGTCACTTTTGACGTCAATCAGATTTCTCTGTTAAGGTGAGTTCATAGTCCCACCTTTACATGTTTTCTAAACTCTGTGCAGA
Organism: Tanacetum coccineum; assembly: GCA_026074375.1. Lineage (NCBI taxonomy): Eukaryota > Viridiplantae > Streptophyta > Magnoliopsida > Asterales > Asteraceae > Tanacetum > Tanacetum coccineum. The sequence goes on along the minus strand of BQNB010064494.1, from coordinate 24,086 downwards.
GATACATGCTATAAACATGAATACAAGTATTTTCCAACTATATGCTATCCTGATATATTATGCCTATTACCAGAATCCATTTTACCAAAAGGCCCCACTATCCATGAACCGTAATTACTTTGCAGAAGTGAAAGCTCGAATGCCGTGATGATCTATTGGGATAGAACTTATTCCCCGTCCAGGTTCTGGTACAACTTCATGACAGCGGACCATTTTCATCATTGAGGAACTCCTAGTGTTTTGGCAAAGCACAACCGCATAGGGCAAACAACTTAAGATATCCTTTACTTAAGCTTCAGTTTCATGAGCTTAGTGCAATACTATAATATAGTTTACCATGAAATTAGAATTCGTTGCAATTATTACTAAAACTATGACTTGTATTCAACTATTACATTGTCAAACCTGTGAATTCGTCAAGCAACCTTTTGTGTTGACCATTTTTTTAGCGACAAGTTTATCTAATTAATTGAGCAACCTATTGCACGGAGTGGCATTGGACGTGTAGACGACCAAACTATATTATCATTCGAAACACTATGTTTTATCATATGAATTTTGGGACCCAAAAATCCTTTTGTAAAAAAACTGAAATAAGATTTGAATGATAACTAAATTTTCCAAAACGTCTCTTTTGAGTCATTTTCTATGATTATGACTGTTGATTCATGAAGTAATACCCCAATTTAGCTTCCGCTGCTATATGTCAAATAAGGGGGTGTTACAAACAAGTGTATTTTGACATTGTGTCCTAATGAGATTTATAATTTGATCACAACTTGTTTCTAACTCGATTTGTGCACTTCTAGGTTTTTAGTAATCGGAGACTGGAAGCAGAACTGCCACCATATTCAATATCAACACCTCGGAGTGAGATGCAAAAATAAACGTGTGTATCTCCGTGACAAATTAGACAAGTATCTTTTGAGAGAAACTCTAATGCTGGGAAGGGTTTGTGCATTGCATCAATGGGTCCCATGACGGCTCTTTCTATATCAGAACAATCATCATAGAGATTTAATAGATATATTATGTATTGACACCGTTTTAATGCCTAAGTTGTTGTGGAGGGATTCTTTAGTTTTCACCCTTTTATACCATCCTTTTCCTTTTTTATAATACTTCAATCCACGCTTCATCAATGCTTACACAAGACGTCATTACTAACACCTTGTTGTGATGTTTCCAGTTGTTAGCTTAATCTTGTCGAGCATTTTTCCTTTTACTCATTCTTCTCCCAATCATACCTAAGCGACTAGTATTTCTAACAAGGATTGTCCCTTGGTTATATCCCTCCGGTTCTGGTTTGGATTGTAGGGACTATACTAAACCTTAACCACCTTATTTTCAATCGAGTCGTGAGGATTAGTTGGTTGTAGGTATAAAGATCGAACCATAAAAACCATTTTCTGACATTATTTTTTTCAAATACTCTCCCTACACACGTGCTTTCCTAGATCCGAAATTGTTTACACATGAAAGAATAGTTTCACTTAGAGTCTTAAAGATCACATTCTTCTATATCACATTTTAGTCACATTTTCTCCCCTTATTTTAAGTAATAAAACAATTAGTATTTGAAAATACCAATTTGATTAAAATTATGACATGGAAAAAAATTCCATGAGGAGAAAATTTTTTACCACTATAATAGCAATGAATTCAATTTTTTCATATTGATCACCCTTCAACAGTATATGTGTATAACACAATATTTATTAGAAACATGACATTGGAAATGAAAAATTGATAGTACACCACAAAAAGTTAAAGACGAGTGAGTTGCCTTAGTGAACAACGAAAAATATTATTTGACATTATAATATCCACATTTTAATTTCACGAAATGTGTTTGGATACATAAAATTGACATGTATGAAATGTACCCAACACATTAAAAGGCTTTGGTTTTAAAAGCTCCCCCTTAGAAATTGATTCACATAAAATGACATTCTTCATACCATAATTTTTAAACATATTCGAGGAAGGGAGTGTTGAACACACAATTTTAACAAATACCACTTTATATATTTTTTTTCAAAAAATATATTTTTAGTATATTTTTGTATTTCTTTTTTTTGTTGGTTTTATATTTTTGTATTTTCTTTTTCAAAAATATTTATAAATCAAAATAAAGAGAAAAATAAAAATATTTACAAATCAAAGTTTCCATCAGCAGAGACAGTTGTTGCTAGAGTCAAAGTAGATGAAGTTAAATATGGTTGTTGTTGACGTTTATCAGATGCATCAGCAGTAGTAACAGTGGAAGAATTTAAAACAACTTGATTTACTCCATTGAAATATTCGTCGAACGAAGGACCAAATAGACTTTCCAACTCTATCATCAACGTCATGCTTATCATATCTGTTGTAGAAACTTCTTTGACATTGAGGAGCAAGGCTTAAACAGTTGTGTTCAAACGTCATTTGACATTGAGGTTCGAGGCTTGAACAACTGTGTTCAAACGTCATTTTTCAGATCAGTTTTGAATCCACTTTAACACTGGTTTTTGAGATATCAGTTTTTTCAGCAACCACACTCTGTGATTATTTGGCTTGACATTGTTAGATGTAACTGCACTTAAGTAAAAACTTTGTTCTTTATGAACATTGATTGATGTACTTGCACTTAAATCCAGAGATTGTTTGCTTTCATGAATATTTATGTATATCAACATTTGAACCAAGTGTAGGTTCACTTTTGTCATCCAAGCTTAGTACAATAGTCGAATAACGTTCCCTTTAGGAATTCTCAACTAAGAACAACAATTTTAAAATTCTACCCGTGGGTTTTCCACCTAAGATCAGATCTAGGAGATGTTTTCTCATACACAACGGAAGTCTTATTAGGAGAAAACCTATGGCTTGTAAAGATCTGCCTACCAGGTTTTTGAGTATGACTCTTCTGATCTACGGTTTTGTTACTGTTTTTGGTCTTATGGGATTGAATCTTAGCATGTGAATTCACTTCCTTCAGGAGTTTTGTTATACAAGCATCATGATTTGCATTAAAGACACACTTATGACATGTAGAACAAACAAAGTGTTTGGAATCTGAGAAAGAACTAGAACTCTAAGAATAATATTCTTTGGGCACAACCGTTATCGTTACTCAACTACTTTTAGATACAAGCAAACTCCTAGTTGATTTGATTAGTGCTCCTAGTTTTTGGTTTGGCTTACCATCAGCATGCATTGAAAATCTAGTAGAATGTATCACATTAGTTTTTGAGTTCCTATCTATTTCTGGTGTCTTTTTCCTAGCTTCATCTAGATAGTTGATATAACCATTTCATTGAACTAAATCATGGCATGTATCGTTATAACTATTATCTAGATCAGCTAAATGCACATCATATGATTAGGTTATTAAAACGGATTCTCTTTCTGCTTAGCAAATAGTGATGAGTTACTGGTCTTGATTGACAAATAGTATTATTCACAACACAGAGGGAGCAAACCATTGTTTGACCTTGATGCCTTCCAATTAATACACATTCGGTTGTCTAACAACAGTTGGTTTCTTAGAGATAGTAAAACAGGTTTTCTCCCCCAGACATATGTTTTAGCAAACATAGTATCATACACTATTTCCTTTTAACTTTACCTTAATGTCAATTTTTAAAGCATCAATTGTAAAAAACCTATTTCCCCATAATCTGAGCTTAATAAATCAACAATATAAGCAAGCAAACATGAAGTTGTTCTGTTCTATAGTCTTAAATCCTATCTCGGTAATTTTAATAGAATCACACAAATCTTTGTAATTCTTTTTTCAAAGTCTCAATTTTCCCATACGTACTATAGAGCCACACTTGTTCTAATTCGATGTTCATGTATTTCAAGTACAATAATTTTCCTTTTTAATCTGTCTTTTATTACATGTTTCATTCAAAATTATTAACCCATGTGTTTCCCCCGATTATAAAGCTTTGAAATTTGATATTTAAGTTCGAGAGCAATACAATGTGCTTCATTCGTGAAAAATCATTTTGAAATTGGACATCGGTCATTTTTGAGTAAAATATTTTCATAACTCGAGAGATTGTTTTGATTATCGTTGTCTGGTTATCATGTGATGAATCAAGTATAGGACATTTAAAAACTTGACATTGTATAGGAAACTCGTCAAACTAACCTTCAATAAATGATTTCAAGTTGCTCAGTAATTGTTGTCCTATAGCAAAGAATATTACATCAGCAGTCATTGTACCTCAGCCATTGGATTCTTCGTCCATAAAATTGTTCTGATATCTGCAATCAATCACATCTTATCTTCCCGGACACCTGGACAGCTTTTCATCTGCACGTTGAGACATTCCTAATGCTTTCAGTGTCACCAAATCAGCATAAACTTCTACTTGCAGTTACATGTATCAATCTTACTCTCTTGCGTCTGCATCTGTCTTTTATTCACCCTTCTATCATACTTTCTTTGATGACGTGTTCTTTTAGCAACGGACTTCTTGACATTACCCATAACATTCTTGTTCGACTTAATAGAATTAAGGCTAACACATCTGGTTCGATTATAACTTGGGAAGATCTGAAGACAAAATTTCTAAGCAAATATTGCCCACCTGCTCGTACTGCAAAGAAAATGGAGGAGATCAACAACTTTCAGCAAGAGCCGGACGAAAACCTCTATCAAGCTTAGGAGAAATTTAAAGAACTCTTGATGAAGTATCCTCAACACTATTTAACTGAGATGTAGGAGGTAGTCTTGTTCTATAACAGATTGGATGTTCCAACTAGACAGATTCTTGATTTAAGAGGAAGCCATCTAAGAAATGGCTGAATACTCTTAAAAATGGCACAATGGAACATCAAGGACCAGAAGTACTGAAACTTCTGACAGATTAGCAGCCATACAAGCACAACTCAACAATCTTGGAAGAGAAATCAAGAAAGTGAATGAAAAAGTTTATGCAGAGCACTCATATGATTTTAACAATGTAAAGGTCCTAACTACACCGAAGATTGTCCACTCAAGGAAGAAGGGAAAACCCTAAAGGAAGCTTAATACACACAATTTGGTGTACCTTATCAAGGAGGGGGATATAGAGCAACAACTCTGGGATTCTATCAAAGGAACAACGTGAATCCTTCGTACCAAGAACGAAGGCAATCTATGGAAGAAACCCTGAGCAAATTTATGAGTGAGTCGGAAAAAAGACATGAAGAGAACTCCAAATTGATCAAAGAGATCCAAGCTTCAACGGATGCTGCCATAAAGAACCGAGGAGCATTAATTAAAACTTTGGAGATCCAAATCGGGTATATGAGCAAGGTCCTACAGGAAAGAGGATTTGGAAGTTTACCGAGATCAACTGAAACTAATCCAAGAGACCATGCCAAATCAATTTCAACTATTGTTGAAGCTGATTCATATCCGATACGCCATATGGGATCCTCCTAATACGCCATATCATCACACCAATATGCCATATCTACTGAACAGAACAGTACACTAATGTACAAGACAAGACAAACGACAATCCTATTTTTAAGTCATTTGAATGATTGCTACTGTGAAGATAAGAAGGGATCATATGGACCGCAATTTCCGGAAGCTTACTCTTATGGAGCTTCATATATCGATAAATCCTTACCCCAAAAGGAGAAAGACCTAGGGAGTTTTACCTTACCTTGCTATATTAATAATGTTTTCTTTAATAATGCCCTTGCTAACTTAGGAGCTAGTGTAAGTGTCATGCCTCTCTCGACCTACCTTAACTTAGGTTTAGGCGAATTAGCTCACACTAAGTTAACAGTTGAATTAGCAGATAGGACCGTGAAATATCCAAAAGGAATTGCTGAAAACGTGCTAGTAGGTATTGGTAAATTTGTTTTCCTTGTAGATTTTATAATTCTTGATATGCCTGAGGATATCAAAGTTCCCTTGATCCTCGGAAGACCATTTTTGTCTACCGCCCATGCTAAGATTAATGTTTTCAAAAGGAAGATTACTTTAAGGGGTGGGGAAGAGAAAATAATTTTCAAAAGTGTTAAACCTGCTAGTAGTTTAATTAAGAGGGTCTACATGCTAAGCTTAAGAGAAAGAATGGAACTTGATTTAGAAGCTAGGCTAATAGGAGAGACTTTAGTGTTGAATAGATCATTAGACCCTTTCTTTGGATATTACATAGAACTAAACGATCTTAATGTACCATTAGAGCTTAGGAGAGATCAAGTTGATGATTTAATGCCCACCATTAAGGAAGGTGAGGAAGTTGAGGAATTTAGAGCTAGGAATGATGCTAGAATGGTTAGCAAAATTTTTAGATATCCTAGTAATTGCGACCACGATAAGAAGATCCGTATTGATTGTGCCCATAACTTGAAGTTTTCTTGCATGTTTGGTTTTGAATTTTTACACGCTAACTTTTTCCCTATCTTGTACGTAAATGTGATGTCCAAAAAGTTTTATAATTCTATAAGGAAGGACAAATTGGAATACAAGGGAAACAATGTAGTTGCAGCCTTAATGAACATACCTATCTTTGTTGGAACTTTTTCTATCTTAATAGATTTTGCAGTTTTAGAAGATATGGACACTTATCGTGATGAAGGAATGGGCAAGGTTATTTTTGGCAAACCATTTTTGAGAGAAGTTGGAATTAATGCAAAACAGTTTGAAGGAATGATTACCATTTATAATGGTAATGAAGAGGTTACTTACCAAATGGTGAAGTCACATTTGAGGTTTAAACGGCACACTAATGAACAATGCAACAAGATCCCGCCATTACTAAAGGTGAGTGAAGAAGATAAGATGAATGGGATCTCGCACTCGTACCAAAAGCTCAAGAGTTTCTACAAGGAGGTCTTGAACTTAGGACCTGAATATGTCTGAGATGCGAAGATAGAAGAATGGCTCACACGCGGGCACATAAGCATGCATGAGACCGAATGAAGAAGAAAGTTGGAAGGAAAAAGTCTAACTTAAAGACTAGCTGAAAGAAAAGTGCTTCCCGGGAGACAACCCGGATTGTTATTTATTTTTATCGAGTATGTCTTCCCAGACATCAATACGGCGTATCCGCTCCATACCATACGGTGTATTAAATGTCTAGACATTATCAGTCCTTTATTTTTATGCACTTTAAACATTATTGTCAGTTCTGTCAATACGGCGTATTCATGCACATGATACGGGTATTCAACAGACTGACCCGTATTTAGATACTTTTTACAGGTTTCTCAATACAACGTATTCCAGTTTATGGATACGACGTATTGGTCTCCTGTATGTTGTTTAGTTTTTGTTTTAAATTAACCGTAGATACCCAAGATAGGATTTTGCATGTTTTCCCTATATTTTGCACAGGACCTCGCTGAAAGCATAAAAATCGACAAAGTTGGTAAAGTATCAATCATTTGGAGTCCTATGTGTAACTGTAGTCATGTTGGCATTCAGACGCATGTTCAATACACATTCTTGCTCATAAACTCAACTGGAGATGAATTACTGAGAAAATTGAGGGGGAGTTTGCATTTCTAATTTCTTTTTAATTCCCGTATTTAATGTTTTATTTATACAACGAGGTCGTTGTATAATTCAAGTGTGGGGATGGGAATTAGAATATTACTTGTCCTATTTTTCACACTAAAATGATTAATTATGCGAACACATAACCATACATTGCAACAGATACATTTAGGTCAACACTACGGTTTGACCAACCTGCTCAAGTTATGGTTGTCACATCCGTTTCTAAATGTTTACCTAAATTTCACAAAATATGAGTGTGCCAGTGATGTTGTAGACTTTAGAACTTGGCTTGGACCACAATAATGAGTACTATGGATTTACATGGAGTAACATGTTTAAATTGGTAAAATTTTAGGATTACACCCAAAAAGCCTATACATGTTATTTTATTAACTAACTACAATGGTTAGTTAACCCTCGTATAAACCCTTTGTTTACTCTTATCATAAGAGTAAGATACCCCTAGAACAACCCGTAGAGCCAATCCTTTAGGAATTACATCAACTATCTGTTTCGTTACACCTTTACACCTTAACCTACCCTGTTAGATTATGTCCATTTATCAGTTGCTAGTTGCTTAGAGTGTAAAATACTTGTGTCAATTTTCTATCTTTGGTACGGTTGGGAAGAAATTTGCACATTGCAAATGGTAATGTATAAAGTAGTCAAAACTCATGTATTTTTACTACCAACACAATTATTGGTACGTCCGAAAAACAAAGAATTACCGAAGGAATTATCCAAAGTTATTATGATCGTGACGATGGTGAAATTACACCGAGTTTCGTAGTATGTTAAAAAAATTGAAAAATGAGAAAAATCGCAACAAAAAAAAGATGGAAAGTTTGGAGATAATCGCAAGAGCTTAGACCGAAGGATTTATATGAAGGATCGATTAATCTTTGATACGTCTTAAAAGTCAACGATGTAGAGTATTGTATAAAGTGGTAGATATCGCCACTTGTCTTGTAAAAGTTTGTGAAGTATGGGATTTGAATGGGAAAGTTTACCTTACGGAACGCCAACTTAGGTTGTTGTTTTTATCAATGATCAAGACGTTTGTATATAGTTGTGTCTTTATCATGGTAACGGTCGGGAAAAAAGTGTCTAGCAACTTATATCTTAGACCTAGTCTATTTGTTTCGTAATTTTTTGTTTAACAAAATTTAATTCCCTTTCCTAATCAATAACCATGGTTTTACGCGAATGAGGATGTGATCGAGCATGTATGTCTATTCTGTCGTTACGACCGTTACATGTCTCACTTGTCTTGTTTGGTTTATTACAATTGGTGAAAGTTAAAGCCCCTACCCTATATCATTCTTCATCCTAACCCTGTTAACCGAATGAGATGTAATCGAACACACATGTTTATCCTCATTACGCCTGCAATGTGTGCTTGCGCTGCCTTTGTTGGTGGGATACTTATTGGTAAGAAGATTATAGAATGATCAACCAAACCTATGAATAAAACCCATTTTACCTTTATAAACTTGTTACTCTTAGCTCTAGTGGTGGAGATGTGTATCCTTACCAAGCCTATGATAGAATACTCATCACGACCGAAGCATTGAGAAACTTAGTACATTTACCACATAGATATAGTTTGAGTGAGTTGAGTGTGTTCATCTTCCTAGTTTGTGAGGTGATTTGTGTGTACTTGTAATAGATCAAATAAATGCTTAAACGGAAAATATCCTTAGGGATACATTTTTATAAACTTCTAAAGGCTACTTGAGGACAAGTAGGATTCAAGTGGGGGGATATTTGATGACATCAAATAACGTCTATTTTATAGCATCATTTATCCCATGTAATTAACCCATTTTGTATAATTATTGTAAAGAATTGTTACTTAATCGTTTATATATGATATTACAGTAATTATGGAGTACTTGGTGAAAGTTAACTAAAAGGTACGCGTTCTGGAGCTTAAATGAAGATATTTCGAAGATTACTATTCCGAAGACCAATACGCCGTATCCATGCAAGAAGAATAGGCGTATAAGTCCTGCACCACCAAAGACCACGAAAACAGGATCCAAACGTCGTATCCAGGAAAGGCAATACGCCGTATTCAAGCTATATAGGAATAAACTATTCTGGAAGATATCAAACGTGGTCCCTACTCCAAGAAACCCCTAATACGCAGTATCCAAGACATTGGATACGTCGTTTCAAACCGACTTCAGACCCTATAAATAGAAAACTCAAAAATGAGTTTTAGGTGTGATAAATCATATTCTCGATACCTAAACCGTAAAAGTCGATTTTCAAAGGAGAAAAGAGTAGAAGAGGTCGAGAAACGCGATTCATTTCCATAGAGACAACGTGTTAAGTTTCTTAACTTTTGAAATCGTTCAGTTATTGGATTTTATTCGTTACTCGGTTAGTTTACCTTGGCTAAATCATTACTCTTGTATTAATTATACGTTTGAAAGGCTAATACCTTGGGTATTAGCCATTGTTATGAAGATCTTAATGTTTGGTTTTGTTTATCTTGATTTCTTAATTTATCGTTGAATTGCTTGTTTATGTTTATCAATTTATACTTGTTTACGTGCTTTTGTATGTAACCTATCATTCAACTGGATCTAGTCCTACATATTTAATGCGCTGCAACTTCGATGTTGTTTGGGCGTAGGCTAAGAGTCCGAGATAGCTCTCTATATTGCAATTTATATATCTAGAATCATAGGATCACAAATATCGACCTATCCTCACCCTTTTATTGTGAGCTTTAGGTGGTGGCTTAGTACTAACTAATAACGTTCTGATCATTGGTATAGTTTGGATTGTGGACTACCACCTAGCACAAGTTACTGTTAAGCAGTAAGTGGGTAAAGTCTATATGAGCTAGGGTTTAACAAGATTACCATTGTCTTAATTCCTAAGATAGATTATAATCAGCAAATAAGGATGCTTTATGCGGATACGTATAATGGTGACAGAACTCTACCTGCCTAGGTCTTAGGAAGAAGTAACGCCTAAGTCTTAAGAATGATATGCCGCTTCGAGATAAGTAATCATTGCACTAATAAACAAACTAACGTTCCGATTAGATTAATAATGGTTAATACAGTTTTCTTATATTTGGCTAGACCACTCTTTTATCTTCTGTTAATTTACTTGCGTGTGTTTTAGTGTCTTGAATTGGTTTTAGTCACCACCAAACCCGTGCCAGTCTCTCAGACTGAAAAACCCCCCCTTATCCATTAAATTTAGGATTAACATAGGTTTATCGTAGGTTTAGCATAGATTAGACTAACTTAGATTAGAAAAATCAAAGTATTAATAAATTGAAAGTGTTCCTCGCTCCAAGTGTTCAACACCCTACTTACCATAAAACTCCCACCGACCGGGTACACTGCCCGTTAAAGTGTTGTTTTGGTTATGTCGGCAAAATATAAATTTAAAACTTGAATCATAATTTAACACCACATAACGACACATAAGAACTCTAGTAAATTGTATTCAAAATTCAACTCTTGCGGATTGTGATCTTGGCGAACACCATGTTTGGAACTCATGGATTCCTCAAAAAGTGAACATTTGTATGTGGAGAGCTTCATTAAACAGATTGCTAACGCGCACCTTTTAACCCGTGGTATCAACATCCCCTCTAATTTTTGTCTGTTATGTGATAATGAAGAAGAAGATATGGAACACATCCTAATTAAGTGTCCTCGTGTTCTGTCAATATGGAGAAAGATTTAGAGTTGGTGGCATTTACCTCGCCCAAGTTCTTTCCCTTCGTTTACGGTAAAAGATATTGCTTTGGGTTCGATTACCTCTCATGGTTTCCCACGCCTAAGAAAGGTTATTAATGGGGTATTTAAGTGTGCCTTATGGATGATATGGAAGTGAAGGAATAAGGTTGTCAACTCCACATCTGATGGTGTCGAAAACACTAATGAGGAAGACATTTTTCCTGCCATTCAAAGACTCTTGAGGACATGGATTTCGGTTCGTTACTCCCTAAAGCCAATTTTATGAAGCTGCTAGATCACTAATCCTTTCAACCTGTTCATATAGTTGTAGTTTAGTGGTTGGCTGATGTGGTTCAGTGGTGTAAAATGCTACATATAGTGGGTGTTTGGGTCTATAATGGTCCCATTTGTGTTATCTTTATGCAGTCATTTTGCACTATATAGTAAGTTTGGATCGGTTTCTTTTTTGCATCATGTGCCCGACTGGTGCCTTTTGGCCTGTTGTTTTGCAACTGGGATGGGCGTGGCCATCAAAATGTTTGATGTTCTTAAAAAAATTATGGCCGAAGTTGATGTCTGCAATATTTGGCTATCTGCGCTGCTGGTTGTTTGGTTTATTGCTGGTCTTCTATTTGCCATCAGTTTGGTTCACATTTTCTAGGCTTGTGGTTGTGGGCCAAATTGGGTTTGAGGTTTGACCTTTTTTGCTTTCTAATGTCTCATAAGGTTTGTCTTCTTGTAGTAATTTGTTTTGTAAATTAGCTGTTGTAAGTATTTTGTTTTTAGGTCTATTTTTTAATCATCTTATTGATAAACTGGATGCCTTTTGTTTGTATTTTGGTTGTGGTTTTTCCGCTTAGTTAATATATTACCTTTCAAAAAAAATTGCTTACGGTTAGAGGGTTTCATGTTCAGTTGTGAAGCAACAATAACCAATGTCAACAGATCGAGAGATTGGTATTATAAATCGTGTGCCGAGTGTAGGAGAAAGGTCAAGCATGATAACGGAGTGTAGAAGTGCGTTGATCATGGGCCCCAACTAATACCTAGCTACAAGTAACCTCCTAACAAATTTTGTGGCGTATAAAACGAAAAAAACTAATGCTAATGTTTTGAATATCAACGTTATAGCAATATTCACTTTCTTCACCTCGATTGTCGATGCCATTACTGGCCATGAATGTCTGAAATTTGTTCACAAGCTCAAAGCACCTGATCCTCAGAAAACCCTACCAGAAGTGATGTTAATCGAAGGATAGATTCACACATTCCGGTTTCATTTTAGCACTTCGAGTAAAATAGGAGCGAATGATTTCACTTTGGATGATGTGTTAGAAAAGGTTGTCGACGGTGACGGAACAATCAAACTGCCAAAATACCTCACAGGTTTGTAGCCTTATGTTCATCTTACGGCTTTAAAAGATATTCATGTGTTCGATAATTGTTGCCATATATTAATTCTTCTATATTGTTAGGTACACCTCCATCGTTAGAATCAGCAAAGATCGAAGATGTTGGAAAATCAATGGTCAGAAGTGAGACGAGGACTAAATCTACCAAAAGCCTTGTTTTGCTAAACTCAACAACCGAAGAGAAAAAGAAGAAAATTGAGTAATGGAAAGCCCCCATCTATCGGCTTTCCTGACTAGATTTTTTTTACAAGACATGAATCGAAATTACCTTTTATTACTTCTCAAACATACTTCTATATTTCTATTATTATTCAAACCTTGAAAGTATTTTTAAAAGAAAGTAGACTCGATTATCTTTACAAGGATAGGTGGCGCAACTTCTAACGAGCCACGATTGATTTTATACAAATTTTACAAAACTGACAAAACCTTCTGATGCACTTAGCTGCAGGCCGGGGTTCCCAGCCGCCAGCTAAATCCCTTATAAGGCCTTTAGCCGTCGGCTAGGGTCCCCAGCCGCCAGCTAAGTACCTCTGGCGTGCATAATTTTCCTACACTCCTACATATATACTGAGGCCGGTTTGTATCTGCATTTAATAGTTCCACATTTATTTAATAATCACACTTATCTAATTACCAGGCACAAACTTTAAATGCAAAAGCTATTGTTAGGGCAACACTGAATCAGGTCAAAAAAAGGTATTGTTAGGACAACACTAGATTAGGACGCAAAAAATCGGGTTTTCACAAAAGGCTTTCTTATGTGAGAACTATGCACATAGTATAATACGCTCTTACAACCGTAGTGACCCCCCCCCATTATTCTCTATCAGGCTTGCGCGAGTTTGTTAGTCAAAAAAATGGTTTACTATACGGAAATAAAAAATGGCACCATCTATAGCGACATAAATGTATTGCTAATTATAAATTCCATAACGCGGCTGGGTAACCGCCGCTCTGTCTACACTTTGCTTAGAAATATATGCAGTTGTTATCTTCCAAACACATAACACCTATTTTTTTATATCCAGTATTAAAACAATTTTCCATTTGAAATTTGTTTTATGTAAGAATTATGCATGAATTCATACCACGATTTGTTTAAGTTATAGAAAACAAATCAGTTGGTAATAAGAAGTGTCTAAACTTGGGTTACCCCTCCTAATCCTTTTTAGGTGGGTGGACTAATTCATAGACCTCTAATTACTCATTTATTACGTGATCTCGCATTCGGGGACTAGTGATTAAGTACACTCTTTCCCATGACAGTTGCAAAGACGCCTCCTTTTATTATGTCTCTAGATAATACTGGTTGTCATATTATCTACCTTTACACATACATATTAGATAATAATAAAACACATTAGACAAAGCCAATCCATTTATCTAATGTTGATCTGAGAGCCACTTTAGAATCAACTTGGGTCATTAAATCCTAAGGGTTTGGTATGACATAAGGGAAGAAGGCTTCATCCGCGTCTTTTCAGCATGGCCTGTCTGATGCTTCTGGTGGAACTGCAATCCTCTTCGTGCTCCCTGTGGGTATCCTACTTATCTTCATACTCTTTTAGGTTCTTCTACCATTTGGTCCTTCCTTGTGTCATATCCGTCTTGTTTTGCGTTTTAATTAAAGTTTGCACTACTTATAATTAAATTACAAGAGGGGATAAAATGTTGGCACGCATGCCTCCCTTAACCCAAAACATATTAGAGTAAATATAAACATATTTATACTACATCACAACCACGTTATTTATATTTTTTGGTCTTGTGGCTTAGACTCGTGTCATGCATGATTAATATTAAAAGCAGGAAAATACTAATAAATAAAATACCAGGTGAAAATACTTAAGCTATGGTTTGTTGGGACATACTCTATATGTTCATGCATCATATATAGAACTCATCTTAATTGTACAGGAAAACCATAAGTTTCACCTGCCTTGTTGCATACTAATGCAACATATCATTCTTCAGTAACGTTTCTTACCTTATTGCTTTATATTATAAGATGGGATTAAATGAATAACACACAACAACACTAATTATGATTTTAAAACCTTTTAAAATTAAAAAGTGCGTGACTTAGGTTAACAAGAAAGCCTAAGTCATAATATTTACTTTTAAAAAAATTTATCATGGCGTTTTAAAGAAAAAAATTGTTTTTCCTAAAATCCTTGTTATTCATTTAACACACAACAACCCTCGTTATTCATTTAATCCCATCTAGTAAGGATAAATAAAAATCGATCCTCCTACGGTTTTAAGAAAGCTCATTCTTGTAATATTGTCCTCACGAATTAAGGTTTCCATATTTAATCTCAAATACCCTCGTATACTCATAAAGTTGACAACTTTAGGGTTTAGAAAAACTCTAGTCTCAAATTTATATGATTAAAATAGTTAACCCTAATTGATTACAAGAAACTAGTTTTTATAATCATGACAACATTAATTAGGGATTTGTATGTTTCATCGCGAGAGAAAATTACAGTATAAACATAAGCCTAGATCGGCATCGGCAAGAGTTGTTACACCAAAGTATTCCGATCATTGACAAAACAATAAAACTCTTTAATTAATTGCAAGGGTGAACCATAGTTTCCATTCAAATCACAAAAACCCTAAATTGCCAAACTATGCATAACAAAAAATTAGATTTTTAAATTTTATAACAATAAAAGCAATTAATAAGAACCCTAGCTAGGTTACATATGATTAGGGGGGATCTGATGCCACTGTAAGGTTCTGGTGGTATCCCGCATGGCCAATAAAACATGCACAACGGAACATAAACACAGAGTTGGCGAAGGTCATTACTAGAGAACCAGTTACGGCATAACTTGGTTGTACCAGTTACACCGTAGTTACCAACTAAAGACGTATCCCAAAATTTTCAACTCAATTAGGCGTCTAGACGAATTTTCAAAGCTCCTCTCATCTTTCCTTGCTATAGAAACTTGCAAAAATGGTGGACAAAACACCCAAAACCAAACAAAACCTAAAGCTAAAAATTCATAGGTTTAATGATTAGTCAAGATCGTAGATCGCGTTCTCCATCAAGGATAGTTACCATCAAATTTAACCTATAATCAAAGACAAGCAAACAACACCCAAACGTAATATCTAATAAAATTAAAAACATAAATAAAAAGATAGGCATGAGGTGCCTCTCATGAAGCGCTTGTTTTTGTTTGCGTCACGAGCTTGACTCCACCCTTATTTATTAAGTAATAGGGTGTTTATCCCCTCACTTGAGATCAAGTGTGGTTGATAGTAGCGATACACACCATAAGGGTGTAAGTATGATACGGGAGGACACATGAGGTTAATAATCATACGTTTAGGGAATTGTGAATTCCCTCTTTACCTCATTAGAAATAGATGATGGAATATTGTGTTGCCAATAATCTTTGAGCTCCATAAAAATTAAGAAAAGGTCTTTAGCTAGACATCAGTGTAACTCCTCTTTAGTCTTTAAATGGTAACATCGTGGTTTTCACCCATCTCAACATCTTACACATGAACTTCCACCTTTTGCCTTGCAGTGTTGACATTAATGTTTTCTACAACCTGTTCACAAACACTAGCAAATAAATTAGTAACATGAAAATAGGAATGTTAAGAAGATCACCATTCTCTTGGTCAGTATCCCCAACTTTTTCATCATCACACCCATTCTGAACTTCTTCTTGTTCCATTCTTCTAAGGTTTTTAGCTTCTATTCTGAACAAGTCATTCAAGACCTCTTCTAAGTTGTATTCCATTTATTCTAATGGAGGGTTAGGTGGGCATGGTGATTGTTCGCAATTGTTCGCAAAACTAGAGTGTCAAAACCATTAAGTGGGGTCATGTCACATGTAGCTTTTCTTCTTTGACGATTTATATTCATTTGTGTTTATATTCTCCAATGTCCTATTATCATGTCACTTCGCTACCATTAATGGATATGGAACCAAGTTTGGTACACGGATTGAAAGAGGAAAATAAATAAGGGGTAATTGTTAAAGGTTCAATTGGTATATATTATACATTTATCATCATTAATCTCCTCATTCTTGATCTTTTGTACTATTTCTAAAACTGCGTTGCCCTACCATGGTATAATGGTATCAAAATATGACTCTGCATTACCTCACGGAGCAATTTAGCAAAATACCTCTCTTCTTGGAGATAACAACTCCATTGCAAAAGCATCTCATAACTTTAATCCATGAAACTCATACCTGTTATAATCCTTAAAAATCCCCCCCCCCCCCCCCCCCCCCCCCCCCCCCCCCCCCCCCCCCCCCCCCCCCCCCCCCCACCCCCAGAATAGCTATCTTACTATACCAACAAGTAGTTCAAATCCCTATGCTTTTGCCGTATACATCAAATACTCATTCATGGTCATATTGTCAATTTCAACCTCTATTATAACCTAAAAACAAACAAGCAAAGGGACACAATAGCCAAAAAACAAGAAAAGAAACTAAGAATAAAACAACAAAAACAAAAATAACAAAAAATAAAAAATGTGGAAAATTTAGAAAGCAAATTAATTACAAAAACTCAAATTTAAAACCTATTTAACTCCTCTACAGCGGTGTCAAAAACTTGATGCGTGTTTTAGATTAGGTTTTAAATTTATATTACTCGACTACCTATAATCTAAGAATGCACTAACGGGTAGAGAACCCGGTCGTGATAGTGTAGGTTTTGATAAATCCGAGGTCGCTCCCAACAGCTAATGGGTGGTCTAAAACTTGAGTTTTAATTGTTAGATTTTTGAAGTTGTTTTAAGTAACTAAAATGCAATAAATAAATTACAAAAATGAAAAATGAAGTTTTACTAATTAAGGGAGAAGGCGTTCTAACCTAGTTATTTTATTATTAACGCAATGATCCTATTTTCTAGTGCAATGTTTAAATATTGTTTTATGTGATGGTTATAATATCATTAGGTCCGATTTGTGTTCATAACCTAACCTATAATTCCTATGATCTCAACCCCGTTGTTCATGGAAATCGGGCATTTAGTTCATAGTCATTACGACCCCTAACTACCTTAAAGACCTATCTAATGTCGACAATGCCACCTCTCAACATTCAAACCTCTATTAGGTGTCAACTAACTAAAGGTTTGCCCTCGCTTTTTAAGTGCCTAATATAATGCATGCGGTGATATGGACAATCCTTACAATCGAGATGGATGCCAAGCTACTCAATTAACCTACTAGCCTAGCTTTCAATTTTTCACACTTATTAACCGGCTAATAATCTCTACACTAGCCTTAGCACAACCAAAACGCAAGGATCAATCAATAGACAAATAAGGTATCCATATAAAACAATAATTAAACGGAGAAATAGAAATCAAACAATAATAGATGTATAACTAGGCTAACATATTGGAATGTTCAGCCAAGGATCATGTTCATACAATCAAAATCAATGTTAATAATGAAAGTAATGAAAATCATAATGTTTGATAATCAAACCAATCTAATATGATGATGATCTTGGATTATGATGTCTTCTCCCTTGTATTGCAGCATGAAGACAGTGATTTCCATCCTTCTCTGAACCCTAAATCAACCGTAGGGTCTACACACCCTTTATGGGGGGGGTGGGAGTTAGGGATTATATTTATAGGTTTTTGCTGATGTCGATATAGTTACGACGTAATTGTAAGTGAAGAACTACGCCGTAACTTTCTTCTTGAATTCTCGAATTGTTTTTCTTCTTGAACTCTCGAATTGTTTTTCTTCCCTAGTTACGGCATAGTTAACTCAGTAGAACTATGGTGTAACTATGATGTCACAAAGATGTGGCGTAGTTGAATTTGTAGAACTATGGCGTAACCACGATGTGGCAAAGTTATGGCGTAGTTGTAATAGTTATGCCGTAACTGTTGCTCATTTGCGATCCAGGCTTAGCTCGAATCACGAAAGTTGTAGATATCCATTTCCTCTTTCTATGACCACTTGAATCAACTAAAAAGATGCTCGTATGAAGAAGTTATGGTCAAAATACTAAAACACCTTTTTAGGAGTATTTCGTAAACATTTCTTCAACTTTCGGCTTCGTTTCTTCACATGATTCTTTCACGAGCCTCCCATAATGAACTCCAAATTATAAGAAAATTACTGTTTGAGTATTTCTTCATTTTCCTTCAAGTATCTAACATTTTCCGCATCTTTCTTTCCAATGCCTTGATTAACCTGAATATGTAAATATGAACGAATTAAGTATCAGATTCATATAAAATAACATAAAACAAGGTAATGAACATGAGACTTTGATATATAAAAGTATTAACTATTTAATGTCATAAAATGTCCTTTCACTTGAATTCTGCTTGCCCTCAAGCAGACCTTTTAAATCATTTCTAAAAAGATACCTCCTAAGTTATCTTGGAAGATATGAATTCAATTTACCTAAGCTAGAACATTCCAACCCAAGCATCTCACAAAAAGGGAAATGAAATCACACTCATACTCTCACTAATCTAGGTGTTCATTTAGGGTGGTCACTCAATCGCTCAGTCATGGTGAGTATTCTATCATAGGCTTGGCAACGATACTAATCTGCACCACTAGAGTCTAGATGCAACTATTCTAAAAGAAAAATGGGTTGACACAACATAAAGGCTTACAGGGTGAATCCTTCTTATAATGTAATCTTTACCAATACCAATTCTTCAGAAAAAGCGACAAAACCACAAATGCTCGCCCAAATCCACGAACGAGACACCTATGATTGTTCAAATCCTTAACTTGAGTAAGCTAAAGGTTAGGATTAAAAATGATTAAGGGTAGGATAAGGCATGGAAAACATCTAAATGGGTGCAAAATGAAAAATAAACAAACAAATAGTTTCATAAGTCCACAATCTCCCTGTCACTAGTCGCATTCAATCCCATAAGGTAAAATTTGAGGGTCAAGAGTCAATGGACCTTTAAAATACACGAGTTAATTCGTAATGTGATGCCTCATAATCTCCATATATAATAACTTATGCATGTAAGACGCATTAACTCGACCTTCATCATCAATGAAATAAATACGAGTTAATGTGTCATAAAAAACATTTTGTAACATGTATAATGACCAGTATCCTCAATAATCTCCCATTTCTATCTTTCTCCCCCCACTTGAGATGTACAATGCCCTCATTGTACGAATATAAACTTAAATAGAAAGGAGAGATAGAAATGGCACGGGTTTATAAGTGCTACGCGTTTACATACATCATAACGTATATGTCAAGACATCATAAGTTGGGCAAGGTGGGAATACTGCCACTATTCTAAATGACATAAGAGCTATTTTATATTTTACAATCAACAATATATAAAGTAACTCATAAACACTTGCTTGCATGCTCATTATCCTTTTTTTTGATTTTTTTGATGCAAATACAAGGATACACATGAAAGATGAATTATAGAAACATATATACAGAAGCATCCCCCCACTTGAGATCAACTATCTTCTAAACCTAACTTTCTTCAAATACCCTTTATCGTGACCTGCGCTTTTACCTGTGAAACCAAAATTAACTAGCAAATCCCCGACTATGGACTTAAAGAAACTACAAGGTAGGCTAGGCGATTGGTGTAACGAAACAAACATATAATCGGTGAACAAAATGAAAGGAATGGCTCAGACGGGTTTACTAGGGGTATATACTCTTAGAATGAGAGTAACAACATGGGTTTCATAGTGGGATTAACTAATCGATGTGAAAAGTAGATATACACAAACATGATATAAACGGATGGGCTATTTGGGGTTAATCCTAAAATTTGTTTTTTTATCCTAGCTACACCGATTATACTAGGTCCCTAAGTGTAATGCTCATTTTGGTGTTTTCAAAAAGACATACCAAGCCAAGTTTTAAAGTCTACTACAGCTACCGACACACTCATTTTTATTGAATTTATGTATAAGGGGAAAACAAAAAAACTTTATCCTCACACAATAAAATATAAAGGGTAGGTGTGCTTAGTTAAGATTAAACTAGTTAAGTAATGAATAACATGTCAAAATTTTAAAGATGATATTTTTTTCACTAAAAACTAGAAAAATAAAGGAAAAGAGAATCAAGTGGTGTTTATTTCTAACCCATTCCCCCCACTTAAGTCATGCTAAGCATATCAAGTAAAAGTACAAGGGTAAGAAATGGAACAGAAGGAGTCCCCTTGATTTACTCAACATGATCCATGTGTAGCATGTCTCGTAACATGCTCCATGAATGCTTCATCGAGCCACATCTATGTTTGGACTGGAAAGATTTGAGCAACTATCCATGTTCCTGAATTCATTTAACAACATAACCATGTGAATCATAAAAGAAAAACATAAAGTAAAATAAACATAAAAATGATAAACCTAACTTACTTTCATAGGAATCATAGTTGCATTTAGCGTATGCAACAAGCCTTTTAAACCCCTCAGTATTTCAAGTGGATGAGTGAAGTCTCATGAGAGTTTCTAGAAAACACACCCAAAAAGTTCGTAACAAAATATACATGATTTGGAAAGGTTTTGAAATTATTTTTGAAAAGGTTTGCTACAAGAGATAGTTACGGCATAACTGAATCGAGCCAGTTACGCCGTAATTAAGTTTAACTGGGCGAAGGTCATTACTGGTGAACCAGTTACGGTGTAACTTGGTTGTACCAGTTACGCCAAAGTTACCTACTGAAGACGTATTCTAAAATTTTCAACTCAATTTGGCGTCTAGACGAATTTTCTGAGCTTTTCTCGTCCATCCTTGTTGTAGAAACCTGCAAAAATGATGGACAAAACATGCAAAACCAAACAAAACCTAAAGCTAAAAATTCTTGGGTTTGATGATTAGCCAAGACCGTAGATTGCATTCTCCTTCAAGAACCATCAAGGATAGTTCCCATCAAATCTAACCTGCAATCAAAGACAAGCAAACAACACCCAAGCGTAAAATATAATAAAATTAAAAACATAAATAAAAAAATAAGCACAGGGTGCCTCCCATAAGCGCTTGTTTTTGTTTGAGTCACGAGCTTGACTCCACCCTTATTTACTAAGTAATAGGGTGTTCATCCCCTCACTTGAGATCAAGTGTGGATGATAGTAGCGATACACACCATAAGGGTGTAATTATGCTACGGGAGGGACACATGAGGTTAAAATTTATACCTTTGGGGAATTTTGAATTCCCTCTTTACCTCATTAGAAATGGATGATGGAATATTGTGTTGCCAATAATCTTTGAGCTCTATAAAAACTAAGAAAAAGTCTTTAGCTAGACACCATTGTAACTTTTTTTTGTCTTTAAATGGTCAACATCGTGGTTTTTACCCATCTCAACGTCCTCCACATGAACTTCTGCTTTTCCCTTGCAGTGTTGACATTAATGTTTTCTACAGCATATTTTCACAAACTCCAACAAATATATTAGTAACGGGAAAAATATGAAAGTTAAGAAGATCACCATTCTCTTGGTCAGTATCCCCAACTTTTCATCATCACACCCATTCTGAACTTCTTCTTGCTCCATTCTCTTGAGGTTTTCAGAACCTGTTCTAAACAAGTCATTCAAGACCTCTTCGGAGTTGTATTCTATTTATTCCAATGGAGGGTTAGGTATGCATGGTGATTGTTCGCAAAACTGGGATGTAAAATGATTTTTAAAATTCATATATATATATATATATAGTAATTAATGCTTAATACATATATATATTATATAACCAAAATATCAATTAAGAAGAGAGTAAGTATTCCAAGAGGTTTTTAAGAGATTAATTTTGACCAAAGTAAAATCCCAAAAAAAACATTCCTGGGTCGTTTCCCGACGAGGCGTGAATTTGAGAATCGTGATTAAGTTCGTGATCGCGTGATTGAATGATTCTATGATTTTGATTTGGGATTCTATTTCGACAAATATAAATGCAAAAACAAGTAAAGGCAAACCTAAAATGAAAGCAATTAAAACAAAAACACAAAAAATGATAACGGGATCAAAACCCCCGTGCTTTAAAACCCTAAACTCTACAAATTTAACCCTAAAAATGTAAATTTAATTTTTAACAGTCCTAAATGATTAATAAAAATTTTAGAAAAAAGAATTATATTTTTTTGACTTTTATTTTATTTATTATGAATTAAAAACAGTTTTAATAAAAAAAATAATTAAAAATACTAAACTAATTGGGAAAAATCTGAAAAAATTTAGGAAAAGTGCTTTGAACAATTTAGAACTTAAGAAAAATAAAAGGGTTCAAACAGCTGTTAATAAGCTAAAAAGGGCTGATAGCTTTATAAGGCAAAAAGGTGTTAAGTATTAAATTGTGCAATGTTATAAACGAAAAAGACCCCAGGGCAGTTGGTGAGTGTGTGGTGTGTTAAGGTGTATGCTATGAGAAGGGAGGTTACAGGTTCGACCCCCGTGGCTTCCCTTTTTGAATTTTTTTTTTTAATTTTCTTTTTAACAAACTAAAATATAAGCAAAACTAAGCAACTTTTTAAAAAAGAAATTTTAACGAAACTTAAAAATAAGCTATAAAAAAGCCAAAGAAAGTGACAAAAATGCTTAAAAGCTTGTTAAGCTTTTAAGCTTTAACTTAACAAGTCTAAAAGACCCTATAAGCTAGGACAACTTCTAAATAAGCTAAATGTACCTAATACTAGACTCAAATAAGCAAAAAGGACCACAAATAAACTGGCATGATAAGCTAAAAGCACTTAAGAGCAATAAGACAGTTTGCACTTAAAAGCTAAAACTGTTTTGGCTTATTGGACTCATTAAGCAAAAGAAAAGAAAAAAAGCTGAAAACAAATCCTATCCTAGACCTAATAAGCACTTAGGAACAAAGATAAGCAATTAAAATAAGCTAGAAAGGACTTAAAAGCATTAAGACAGAATGCACTTAAAGACAGACTATGCATGCTAACAAGCTACTTTTAAGCTAATTTTTAAAGGCCATAAGCTATCCTTATGGCTTAATGACCTAAATGGAAAGCAACTTTATAATATAAGCTACAAGAATCAGCAAAGAATAAGCAGTTTGAAACACTTATAAGCTATGAAAAAGGCTAAAGAAAAAGCTACTTGAATTATATTTTTGGTTTTTATCAAGGTTTACACAAGACTAAAAGCTAATTGCAGGCCTACTTTTAAGCTATTAAAATAAGTTCAAAATACAAAATAAGCTGAAACAGATCAAATATGGACTATAAACTACTTATGCAAGAAATTTCAAATTCTAAAATTAACATTAACTAAGCTAAATTTGAAGATCAAAAACTGACTTTAAGCTTTTTAAAACTGAAGTTAACACTTTGACAGATTTTGTACCAAATCCACAATGGCAAATGCAAACTTAACCATCACTTATCCTACTGCATTTTAACTCAAAATGAAACATAAACCAAACCTTAAAAACAGCTTTTGAGCAAAGATCAAATATAAGCAATTTGAAAAACTTTAGAAACCACATAG
>BQNB010064493.1:0-35292 GCA_026074375.1 Tanacetum coccineum | reverse complement strand
GTTTGGGGAGGGAATCTATCGATTTGATGTTGCTTGCTTATTGTTTTGTTCTCACGTACCCGCTTTCCCACAAAAATAGCAAAAATTTTAAATTTTTAGTCAATCATATATAAAAAATAAAAAAAATAAAAAAAAAATGTTAAGACAAAAATGTAGGTTTTCCGCTGGTAAGAATAAGAAGTAATTTTTGACCCGATCGTACGTGTTGAGTTCTAGCTTTCTCCCTTAACAATTAATGATGATAGTTTATGCTAGTCTCATGTAGACTTTAAACATGCTAGACTTGAAATCATTAGTAAATGAAAGCTTGTGCTAATCTCATGTAGATTTTAAATATGCCAAGTTGGATTTTATATAGGCTAAGCATTTGCAAAATTTTCTTTTGTGAAGAACAAGAAATGATAGTGTTATTTATAAGTCATGATGCTAAACGTAGAATAATTGGTTTTCTTTCAAGCTCATATGTATTAATTGTGGCTTTTTCTCCCATTAGCTTGTTTCACTTTTATATGAATGTTTAATAAATAGAGTTGTATGGTTTTTTGGTTAATAATTAGTTAATAGAAGTTTTCTTTAGTTCCTTTGTGATTAGGATGAGTACACATCAGGAAACCTTATTTGGCATAACAAAATACAAAAATATAATAATTTAAGTATCTCTGCCGGATTACTTCATCGTGTCGGAGGCGTGGGCGATGTTGGAGTTTTCATATAAGTAGAGTCCTGTGTCAAATAAGTAGATAACCTCTTGTAGATCTCGCTATCGATGTGGCTTCAGATAAAGGCACGGTTTTATAATGTATATAATCCGAAGTCGAAAAATGTTTTTGCTGCATCGTGTCGGAGGCGTGCCGATGTTGTCGCCTACTAAAGGACTGAGGAAAATAATGTTGCTTAATTGTTTTGTCTTGTTTTGTACCTTAAAGAAGCCTTAAGGGTATATGGTGCAAATGAGATTGGTTCATTCTGTCTTAATGCCTTAGGGTATATGACATAGATGGTGCTTGCTTAAGTAGCCTAATAAAGCCAAATTTTTTTCGCCACTCGATGTGGAATTTATTCCTGATTCGCATTTGATCTTTTGAAAAAGGGCTAAGAGCTAATTATTGCGTTCTTTACCCATCACGCTTTATTTTTGGAATTTAATAAGATATCGAAACAAAAAGTCTTTAAGAGCCTTCGGGGTATATGACTTAAAGTAAAATCCTGAGATACAAAGTAGGATTAGCGGGGGAAATGTAAGTTCACAATTAGTATTAATGAGTAGTGTTAGTGTCATGACTTGTAATTAACGGTGATCTTTGTTTTTAAGCATAGCATGGGAAAGTGAAAAATCGAGGGATGATGAAGTTATCTTTTAGACGCTTAATTGTGGCTTATTTGTTCTATGATCCTAAAGTTACCAAATTTTGGTTAATGAAAACATTGCATTATGTCAAAACAAATAAATTGTAGTTAGGTAGTTAATAATCAAGAAAAATCATAAAAAGAGAAAAATCTTAGAAAATGGGAAGTCGGGTGTTTTATAACTTGTGACCTCTTAAACAAAACTCTTTGCTACTTTTCAAAGGTTTAGTTTGGGGAATTTTCGAGGTATTTGGTTATAAGGCATGTGCTATTTGCTAGCTGATGCTTTGAGGGACACACAAGTCGTTTAGTTTGGGAATTTTGTAAGTGTAGAATCCATATATATTTATGCTTAAAAAGACCCAAAATTAACCCTAAATCGATTCAAAAATGGCCAAAAATATGCTTGTATCTGTGTTTATTGTGTGCAGGTAATGGATATGTCAAAATGTTGCAAGAATTCAGTCAAAAACAAACACGAGAACGGATGAGTGATCAAGAAGCTAAAGAAATCAAAGCCGAAGCCAGAGAGTTCATGCCTCAGCCTTCTACAGTCAATTGCAAGAAACCACAGTCATCCAAAACCCCATTTCATTGTTTTTAATAAACTCAAGGGCTGAATATGCAATATCCCTAAAGATATTTATATCTTGATAAAGTGCTTCCCAAACACAAGGGCCAAAGATGCAATTGCTTCATAGTTGTAAAAAGGCGCGGGTCTTAATCCGGGTCAATTAAATCCACTTTCCACCTCTCATCCAATCACAGCCTTAGCCCCAACCCAATTACCCGAACCCTAACCCATGCCCTAACCCGACCAACCCGGTTTACATTTATACTCATTTACAGTTACTGTACACACATTTTTACCCAAATGAGATCAAAACACACTCACACACACCGAATCCCTCAAGAACACTCCATGAACCCTAGTTTCTAAACCCCTCACCCACACCCTAATTAACCATAGGGTTAACAACCCTCTCACAAACCCTAACTCATCTGTCACTATCAATCATCCCCTAACCATTCCACCCTGGCAAAATAATAAGAATCGATTGGATGATGTGACGTGTGTAAGTGAATACTCTCACATAACTAGCACACCAAGCCACGTCAATGATCCGGGTTAAACATCCTACGGCTCACAAGGAGAGAGAAGAGATGGAGGGCCAAGATGAAAAAGAAAAGAAGGATCGAGAAGAAGAAGGTTAGCTCGAGCTTGGGGTATAAAAACCCCCCTCATTCCAGCACTCGGGGTAGTAATTTTTTGGTGGTTAAGTTTTCAGTTTTATATTTTAGTAGTTTAATTTTTTTTTGATTCGAGTTGTTAGTAGTTTTTATGTAATTTCAAATTCATGTAATTTCATTTCGTGTTGTAAGAACTTTATTCCAGCTTTAATAAAAGTTTCCTATATTTCAGATTTATAAAAGTTTTATTTCATATTTAATTCAATTGTATTTCATTTTAAATCTGTTAAAAAGATTGTGTTGTGCTTGTTATTACAATCATTTTGTTCAAGGCTTTGGAGTTTCTATGAGTCTTGGATGAGCTGCTGAGACTACCCAAGAGGAGGGTAGAGTAGGGCTGATGGTCAGCTCGTAGGGTAAGATTAGATAGATTTGTTAGATTTGACTTAGAGGGCTTATGAGGATTAAGCCATACGCCCACAAAACTGTTTACTTTCCTGTTCTAGCTGGCATAGAGTCAAGGTACACTTTAATTGTTTACATTTATTTCTTATTCTGTTTTTTTCTTCTTTCGAAATAACTTTAAGTGTTTATATAGATGATTTTACATAACTATGAGTTTTAGCTAATGTTTGATTACATGTTATTGAGTAGTTTAAAAATTCTTGTCAAATTCCTTTTTAAGTTGTTTTTGTTGATATAGTTTGATGGAGTGAATTACTAAGCTTTAAGATCTTATAAGCTAAAAGCTTACATCAGCTTATTTTAAATAAGTAGAGTAAGTTTTCATTCAAAAAAGCTAAGTTTAATAAGCGAATTAATAATGCCATTAAGGAGGTGCTGATAGTGTAATTGTTTAGACGTGCTGGCAGTGGTGTGCCTGTTTTGGTCATATTTTTATAGTTTCCTGTTCTAGTTATAAAACATTTAGCAAACCTGTTAGTCCTTGATTAGTTACTCTGTTAGTCCCTTGAGTAATTACATATATAGTGTCCCCTTAGTTAGTTTTTGATTAACATCTGATTAAGTTCCCGAGTTAAGGACTGTTTCTTTCTGCAATAGTATCAAACTTTGTGTTTTATTTTTTATAAAACTTAAATGTTTGCCCGCCTACACATATCTTACTATTTGTCCCAACTTTTTTAACCCATGTGTTGAGTTTTGGATTTTAGTTAAGTATTATATAAAAATAGTTAATTAAGTAATAAAATTAGGTTGTATAGTTAGTTAATTAGTTAAATTAGTTTTAATAAATAGTTTAAAATTAGGCTTCTGTAATAAAAATTAAATTATTCTGCATTTTTCTCATTATAAAAAGTTTTTATATAATTTTTAGTTTTAAAGTTTAAAATTTATATTTTATTTTCAAAATTAGTTTCATAAAACATTTAATTTCAAACCTTTAGTTTTTTTTATATTAACCTTATAAAGTAGCAAAAATTTAGCGGATGATAAAAATAATGTTTTTTCTCATCTTTTATTATTAATAGTTCTAAGAGTTAAGTTAAGCTTAAAAAAAATATTTTTCTTATTTTTATCATTAAATTTCTATTTTTATAGGATTAATTTAGATTATTAAAGTTTAATGTCATATAAAATCCAAAAAGCCTTAAAAAATCTTTTTTAATTTCCTAGAATTTTTCTTTAGCATTAATTTAGATTTGGGAATATTAGATATAATTTTAGGATTTAAATTGCATTGTTTCTTAAATGTCGAAATCTTATTTACTTTCGAATTAGATTAATTTTGTTAATTTTTAGTGTAGTTTAAATGTGCCCTTTAATTTTAGTAGTATAATTTAAATCAAAAATAGCCTCGTATTCTATCAAATCAGATCCAAACTAAACGAGTTTCCGATGCACGAGATCATTGGGGAAACTGAGCCCTCGGGTGATCATACTTGCCCCGGTCAAAACATAACGTATTATATATATTAGTTACATTTGTGAGTGCGGAATTGTCCAAGGATACTGATGGGATTATCCTTTATTTCTCTATACAGTATATTTATTTTATAAACGGTGTTAGTAAACTACGAATCAGATTTTTGCGCCGTTGCCGGTACTTGTGTAAGCGACTTCCTTTTCGTTTTGTGTTTTGTGAATTGTTTGAAGATCCTTATCGTCCTCGAGAAAGTTAAATTTTATTGTCATAAATCCAAAAAAAATCCAAAAAAAATAAGTATAGAAATTAAAAAATCAATTTTCCTTTCTTTTTTTATAAGATAAACAGATAAAAAAAAAATAAAAAATCAAAAAAATAAAAAAAATTGTCTTAATTTCAGAAAATAAAATTCACCGACAGTTAGGGGTTAACGAACCCAACAAAATAATATCTTCTCTTCTATTGAGAATATTATCATTTCAATTTCCGGTGGACTTGCAATTTGTTCCACCAATACGTAATCAAAGAATTAACACACTGTGCCTTATTTGTGTCAGCTAACAGTACGTCTCACCTTGATAATCAATTTTCAAGAGCTACCGTGAACGTAGTATGTTATTTGGAGTTTAAGTCTCTATTCGATGTAACCGTTTAACAATACATTGGAAAAAAAAGAAATAAGTAGAAAATTTGCTTTTTTAATTGAGTTTATTTTTCTTTTATGCGCACTTCGTTTCGCTAATCTTGTAGAGGCGACGTCAAAACAAACTCCGGTTGTTAAAAATTTTGATTTAGAAGATCCAATTGTTTGAACACGACCTGTTGAACTTCCAATAGGCTGACAATCCGAAACAATGGCCCAAATGTTACAAGCACCCTTCCGCAGGGGTAGGTGAAGATGCTATAAGTTTGTTCACCGGGATCAATGCCAACAATTTTCGCAGCTTAAGCAAACCTTTATAATCAATCTGTGCAAAAGCAACAAATTTACTGGTAGACCAAGATCCCCCACAACACCTTCCGATTTTTTAATAAGGACCACTTTCAACGTTATAGAAGCTCCAGAAGTTTCCGTAACACTTCGGATTAGCTTTTGCTTTTCCTGTTTTCTATCTAGACGGTGAGAATGGCCGAGATTGGTTAGACCAAAGAACCACAGATCAATTACACACTTGGGACTATAACCTTGTATCAAAATCAATAAACCAATACTTCCCACCTTCAAAACCACTTACTATCGGAATGATATCATTACTTTTTAACATAAAACCAAACGAAGCCTTTAATGAAGCATGGGAAACGTTTAAAACATGACTCCTTCGTCAATGTCCTCACCATGGCTTTACTCAGACACCACCAACTCGAATACTTTTACAACCTTTGAATTACAAACGATCAGATGCCTTAGATTTCGTGCAGCCGGTGCAAATTTCTTATACAAATGCCTCAAGACAGTTATAGCGATATTTAAAGCGCTAGTCTCAAAAGTTCGTTACTCAAGAAGTCGTGCTAATGATTCAAGAGTGAGTACGGCGATGCAGCTAGGCCCCGTCTAATGTCTATTCATCTTTCTAAAAATTCTTTCGATATGCTAACAAATAGCCGCATGTCACATCGAGGATAAATGACTATCAAGATGAACCAAACATGATTGAGTCAAATAGAAAGCCTTAGTTGTTACTACTCCTGCATCAGCGGCAAGGCAGTTGAGGAGTTATGTGTCACGTGTGGATCAAATCACAATTTATAACCTTTGTTCCTTTAACTTCGAAATCTGAAACGATTTTCCTATTTTCCATACAACATCCAACAATTACAACAAACCGCAGCCATTGGTAATTTTCCTCCAAAGAAACCAACCTTCCAATTTGGACAAGTCAAATCGAGAGACCACCTGGTTTTAATACCAAATGTCCAAACCAATCAACAGCCGTTACCGAAGAAACAATCCTAATTTCAAACCAATACCGTGGAGTGACATTTTAATCAAAACCGTCAAAACAACCAGAACAGTTTATCAATACTCCACCTATCAAACACCACCAAAATACTAAAACATAAAAACAAGCAATAGTATTTGCCATTTTTAACCTGTTTTTGAGGTTATATTGGCCCATTTTTATAAGGTAAAATGGTATCTGTAAAAAAAAAAAATACACTAACTACCAAATTCGTCCCATACTAAGGTATTGCGCCTGTGTCCTCACTCAATGTAATAAAATACCACGTTTAAACTAAAAAATCCAATCCCACAATCTAATCACCTCACAAGTACAAATGCTCATCAAAGGATTAAGAAAAAAAAAATCTCAATCAGTTACGTAAACTTCCCCATTTTTTCATTTTTCACAAACATATTCCGCAATTTTTCTTTTCTTATTTCATTACTTTCCATCTACTTCAACACTTCTTATCATTTGTGCTTTCATTAATTCCTCGTATAATCTTATAATTCATGGAAACAAGCCAAAATAAATTTCAACGTCCCTAACTGTCACACTTTTCATACTAAGCTTAAAAACAAGATCATCATGTTCAAAGTACAAGTCATGATACTAACAGCTTACTCATAAATACTATGTGTGTATTACTTTTCCTCCCGTCAAATCCTAAGTTTGTATCTCAAGATTTTATTTAAAGTCATATACCCCGAAAGCTATTAACGACTTGTCTTCGATATTTTACTTAATCCAAAAATAAAGAGCGGATAGGACTAAGACGTGGAGCGGTTAAAAATCAAATTTAGCTATCCACTCTTAACCTTCAGAAAAAACCGATGAAGATGAACGAAATTTTGGCTTTTGTTGCTTTATGCCTTAATTCATTTCATATACCCCTAACCGCTCTTTAAGAACCATAAATCAAGTAATCTATTATTACAGCACCAATAACCCTTAGCTCTTTAAAGGTGAAAATCCAACTTAAGCAACATATTTCCAATCACTAAATTTATAGTACCGATAATACGCCTAAGGCTCTTTAAGGTACAAATAATATTCAATGAATAATATTACTTAATGCCTATATACCCTAAGCCCTTTAAGGTAAAAAATGTAATATAAATGATTACTCTACACATACCCTAAACCCTAAGGCTACCACTAAGATTATAAGTAAAGCAATAACATAAATAAACATGTGATGCATATAATAAGCCAAAATTCGAATCATCGACTTCCAAATCAAAAGGAAGTTACTAAAAATTAAATTGAACTGGACAACCTTATTTATTAAACATTTATGCATATAAGTGAGACAAGCTAATGGGAGAAAAAAGCCACAATTAATACTTATGAGCTTGAAAGAAATCCAACTATTCCACGTTTAATATCATGACTTATAATTAACACTATCATTTCTTATTCTTAGCAATTTAAAATCTCTAAGAAAGAGACTCGCGAATGCTTAGCCTAGCGAATTAAGATCGGCACTTTAACAAGTCACATAGACTGGCAACAATCTCAACTCTAATAAATCGAGTTCAGCATAATAGATAAGCCCACATAAGACTAGAAACAAACTCGATTTAAATATGTTAAGGAAAAAAGATAAGGTATAAAACCGGTCGGATCAAAATTCATTTCTTGTTCTCACCTTTATTTGTGTCACAACACATATTTCATCACTTTATTCTAACATTTATCACTTTTTTTTCACTTTATCATGCATAAAAAAATTTAAATTTTGCTATTTTCACATAAATCACATATTTTTGGTAAAAAAACAGGTTACGTGAGAACAACGGCTGCATGTATAATCAAATCGATAGATTCCCCCCCCCATACTAAAACTACACATTGTCCTCAATGTGAAATTGATACCCCCATACTAATTTCAATGCATAATCTTGATATAAAGGGGTCTCTACGCAAATCTGAAGCCGTTTATTAATTATGCTAAAGATAAATGTTAGTCGATAAGATTTAGGATATCGGATTCCCAATATAAGCATGCAAAGGATTGAAGAGCGAGTGAACGATGGACAAAACACCAAGCACGAGAGTCTTCAAAATCCGGGCAATCCTAGACAAACATCACAAACAAAACACGAAACACGAGAAAGGAAAAGGCGAGCCCCCTTACATTAATTGTTAGAAAATAGATAAGGAGATAGAAACGCTTGTTTTTGTTAACCGAGTCACGAGCTTGACTCGACCCCGAATTAAGTTGTCCATAGGGAAGCAAATGGAAGAGAAAATCTCAATCGAGCTTTCATTAATGTTTGGATATTAAAGCACATGAAAGTTCCATCCCGATGAGATGCCACCGGCTCTAAGTGGAGATGCCGGGGTCAAAAATGGTGTCTTCATTCCCGGTGGAGAGAAGTAAAGGAGAATCCTCAGGGTAGGTGAGAAACGGGAGAAAAGTGCGAATGACAAATGAGAAGGAATCGTCATCTTTAATATTTTGGGAAAAAACAATCTCACCTCCCCCTGGGTCAAAACATTCGTCTTCATTAAGCTCATCAAAATTGTTTATCACGGGCGCATCAGGCTCAATGTCGAAGGTAAAACACTCATACTCGGGAATAGGATCATCGTTAAGTAAGTTGTCAAGAAAAATAATATCCCCTTCCGAGTCAAAATCACTCTCAATACCCGGTGGTATCGAGTCTTCTGGAACAAGAAATGTATCAACCTCCTCTATAAGAAAGTCATTATCCACAACGGGAATAGGAGAAGAGGAGGGATATTCGAGCATAAAAGGAATAGAAGGAATAAGATTCAACGCTTCGATCTTATCAATGAGAAGATTGACGTTTAATAATTTCTCACGAAGGATCTTGTCCTCTATTTGAAGAATATCATTGTTAATTTCTCCTTCTTCTTCATCAAAATCGTCTTCATCAAAATCGTTTTCATCAATTCCCGGTAGAATTGGATCAATAAGATCGAGTTCCTCGGCGAACTCCTCGGGAAGAAAATCAATCTTAGGAGATGTGAACGAAATATCTCGACTAAGCAAAGAGTTAATAAGTCCAAATTCAGCATCAAAATGATCATTATCACAAGACGGCACATCACAAATATCTTAGGAAATACCCTTAAACTCACTTGGGATTGGGACAAGGTTCTCAACACTAGACTTTTCCGTTTCCGGAATAGTGTTAAGATGAGTTATCGGGCTCCTCGGTCGGTAATTCTGGTGTGATTGCTTTAGGCTTTCTATATATAATAGTATACTCATCATCATCAGCCATAGGAAAATTCCAATTTAAAAGAAAACTTTGAGCTACCGGCTCCTCTTGTTTTGGTTGAATTCCACTAAGAATTTGCAAATCATTCATAAGTTTAAGTAGCAATTCTTGCATAACTTTAGGTTGATTCTGCTCTTCTTCTACAACTTGCTTAATTTTAAGAAATCTCTCCTTAGCTAGTAATAAAGCCATGCACTTTTCTTCAGGAGGTATATGATCATACTCATTTAAAAAGGCTTGAATAGTTTCCATTAAGTTTTCTCTAGCTTGCAACATTTCTGTATCCGTTTCTTGAGGAGGTTGATGAATTACGGGAAACTGCGGGGGTTGATATTGGTTAAAACCAAAAAAATTAGAATTATAGCAATGATTAGATTCATAGAAATTTTGGTTCAACGGTTGACACTGAAAATTCTCATGAGGAACCTCGCAATTTTCACAAGGAAATTATTGTAGCTGACTCAGAGAATAATGTAGAGGTTGGTTAAATCCAAAGTCTTGATTGTAACAGGGACCCTGATCAAAGACGGGTGTGTTCCCTGTTTGACAATCGAAGCCCGGATGAGAGTTCCCTCCACAAAATTCACACGAGTATGTCTCGTATTTGTGTTATGGAGGTTGGTTGAAGAAGTTCAGTGTTTCATTATAAGAATAAGGATTTTGGGTCATAGACAAACTCATTTCCGGATCCTACACTGCTACAACTCGGACAGTTTCCATCATTAAACGGACCTCCACAACATAAGCAACCAAAATGGTTATACGAAGACATGTTGAGGAATTAAACGGATAAGAGGATAAAGAAGAATATTTTTAAATTTTAAAAATAATATATGAGAAAAGAAATAAAAATAAGAAAGAAAAATATTTTTGGTAACCGAAAATTAAACGTGCACGGTAGCTCTCTAAAAATACGCACAAGAAAGCGGAGGAGTTGGTAAGCGTGTGGCGTTATTTAGAATAACCCTTCTCCTTTTGGGTGATGTTCTTAGGATCAAACCCGCCTTAAACTTTCCTTATAGCACGTAATCTAAAGGTGAGCCGTAACAATGATTAACAAACGGTTATTTTTAATATTAAAATAAAAGAAAATAGAAGTGTAAAATATTTTTGTATTTTTATGGTTTTATTAAGAAAATATTCACAAATGAAAAACGATAACTTCACGAGGAAGGTTCTTCAAAACACTAATCTTCGAACGAAACGCGAAAATCATTACACACTTCCCCGGCAACGGCGCCAAAAATTTGATCCGTCTCCGAATACGCTATACATAAATATATAGTATAAGGATAGGTCAATAATAGTATAGTAAGTATTTTCCGTCGGGTTCGAGAAACAAACTTTTAACCAAAGTTGTCTCAAAAACCTCTCGGGTCGTTTTCCCTCGACGAAGCATGAATTGATAATCGGCTAAGTTCGTGATCGCGCGTTTTGAATGGTTTCAAAGATTTAGATTTGGTTATCTATTTCTACAAATTTAGTGCAAAAACAAACAAAGGTAAGCTAAAAACGAAAGAAATTTTAAAATCAAACACGAAAACGTTAACGGGATTAAAGAAACGAGCACTAAAACTTAAAATGAGCAAAAATAACCCTACAATAGCCAAACTAATTCTTCTTAGTTCTAACTGGCTAATAAAAATTTTCAGAAAAAGAATTTTAATTTTTTGACTTTTTAGATTTTTTATTATGAATTAAAAACACTTTTAATGAAAAACAATTATTAAAAATGCTAAACGAATTTATAAAATACTGGGAAAAATAGGAAAAGTCTATTGAACTAGTTGGGACTTAAGAAAAATCAGAAAACTGAAAAAGCAATTAAAATAAGCAGTCAAATAAGCTAAAAGGGCTGAAAAGCTAAAACTGTAAAGAAGGGTTAACTATTAAATCTTGCAAAGTATACCCGAAAAAGTCCTCAGGGCAGATGGTGTGAGTGTGTGTGTGTAAGGTTGAGGTGGGTAGAGGTCCAGGGTTTAAGCCTTGCTTTTTAATAAACTTTAAGATAACTAATAAGTGAGAATAAGCTTGAAACTTTGAGCAAAATAAGCTAAAACTACCTATAACTAATCTAATGAACAGGAATGAGCAGCAATTTAGCACAAACAACAAGCAATAAGCTGAAAGACAGAATAAGCTCAATTACTTAAAACTGAGTTCTAAACAGATAACCAGCCTAATTTGAGCTTAATTTAAAGCGGTTAAATGGAACCTTATAGACTTATAGCTTATACCAGCTTAAAGCTTGGCCAAAAATCTATTTAAAACAACAATTGAAAAAGAATTTAAAAGTCAAATAAGCAATGATAGAGCTGAATGAAAAAGCTACTTGTGTTGTTTAACTATGTTTTTGGTTTTTTTTATGAAAAGACAAAATAAGCCTAATACTCACCCTAATAAGCTATAAACAACTAAAATTAAACCCAATAAGCAAGTGAAAACCAAAATTGAGCAAAAGTAACAAGCTATAAACTAAAAGAGCTTAAATAAGCACTTATGCAAAACTATTTTGGAAACAGACAAAAGGGACTTTTTGAGCTTAATTTTGGATAAGCAAATGGATCCTTATGGCTAAACCACTTATATCAATAGAAAACTTATCTAAAACACTTCTTGAAACACTAATCAAAAACTATTTTAAAAATTAAATAAGCTAAAAATGAGCTAATGAAAAAGTTGTATGAAAAAGCTAACTACTCTATTTTTTTGGTTTTTCAAATCTTATTGAAAATGTCAAAATGCTAATTTCAAAACTAAAAACAGATACCTAAGTGAACTTTTAAGGACAAATTAAGCTCAAACAGATAAAAAGTAACATGCAAACTACTTGTATATTAACAATTAAGAGCTAATTTAAACTTAAACCTGCTAAATTTTAATGATAAAAGTGGCCTTAAAGCTGAATTGACTGTTGATGCAGTTGTCACAAAGAAAGATGACCAAGACAAAATGCAGGCTACTCAAACTTGTTTTAACAACTTTAAAACACTTAAACAAAAGCACAAATACAAACAAAAGCAGTTAGAACAAATTAAAATACAAAAAGCTTATGAACCTGAGCTAGGACCTCAGATTCAAACAACTAACTCATAAAAACTTTGAATCCTTGCTTTATAAACCTCAAATTGGAAATCAAAATTAATTTAAAGGACCATAAAACCCTGGACAGCACTAATTCAAATTAGTGCTGCCATTAGCCAAACACCCCTTTAATTCACTTGACACCATTTTAGCTCATAAATTAGAGATTTAAAACTCAAATTACAGATACCAGATGATATCAAGCTTATATAAGACCTAATTAACAGATTTAAACAGCTAAATAAGCAGAAATGATAAGCTAACAGATAATGCTAATTTTTATGGATTTTTAAGCAGTTTAATATCAAAAACATGTAAAGAGGTCTAAACTAAGATTTGAACAAAACAAGCAATTAACAACTGAAATAAGCAACAAAGAGCATGATACTAAAACAGAATAAACAAAGAATTAATAAGCAAAAGAAGAATAATAAGCAGTTTTCATTTGAAAAGAAATGGAAAAATACCTCAACTCCTTGCTCAAAACAGGAGTAGTAAAATCCTATTAAGCATCTAACCTACCCAGCTTATTAATAAGCACTACTGAATTCCCATAAGCTCTTCCATATTTAGCTTATCATCCAAATTGAGCTTAAAATCCAAAATCCTTAACCAATAACTTTTGAAATTTGAATAACCAAACTCAAACAAGCTTAGAAAAGCTTATTTGAGCTAATGAACATTTGAGAGAGCAATGTAGCTTAATGGCTTGACAGCTTATTAGTAACTTATTGAAATTAATTTTTTACATTGCTTTTCAAGCAACGTAGCACAAACAGAATTTTATTAAATGAAAAAGGAAATTACATTGCTTGAAAAGGAAATTACATAAAATGAATGACAATAAGCTGGAAAAATAAGCTATAAGCTAATCTACACTACTCTAAATTATCCTACTCCTAGATGTCTTTTACTGAAGGAGCTACTTGTCTAGTTATAGTGATGTGAGAAGGTTCTGGGTCTTCATACGCTCCTCTATCTTTAATCACGTCCCTCCATTCATAACTAACTTTCAATCATCAAATCTTGGCCCTTGGATCATGTACAGGTATCTCCACCAATAGGAATGCCTCGGATTGCCAGCGTGGACACCTGAAGTGTCAGAGGTATCATATATTCCTTTTAGAAGCTATTTGAGATGCGTATACTTTACCCTGCTAGTCTATGGTAAAAAGGGAGGGAACGTCTTGGGGAGATAAACAGTAACTTCTATTTTGATCGTGCATTGACCGAGTATAAGAGGTGTTGGGCTCGGGTTTATAAAAAGGAGTTGGGCTTAAGTGATGGGCCGGTATTAGATGTAAAAGGGGTAAGGTTAATATATAATGAACTTAACGACCGTTAGTCTTTTAAATAAAAGGACTAACGGTGTTATACATTTAAGGACTTTTTGTGAATTTGATTTAACAATAAGGGTTATTTGGGTATTTTCAAGGTTTTGTCATTTTGTGGGTTGTCCAAAGTTGACTTTTTGTTGACCAAAGCTTGATAATTCCCGGCTCTTGTGCACTATTTCCTTTTCGTGTTCGGCTTTGTCCGTTTTTACTTTGATTATGTCCATTTCTTTAATATCCGTACCTGCACATATACAAACACAAAAGCAAGCATATATTTGCCATTTTTACACGTTTTTGGTTATTTGGGCCCATTTTATAAGGTAAAAGGTATGTGTAAAATAGCACATACCATATAAGCTAAGCAACAAACGAATTATGCACAGGTCTTTTCAAGGGTTTGTGGGGGGTGTAGGTGTATGATAACATATAATGGAAACGGGAAAGGGATGTGATCATGTGGGTGCTTGGGTGAATTTTGGTGTGGAAGGGCTAGCTATATTATTTATATGAATACACGTGGTTGGGTGCTAAAGCAAGCTCGGACGAAGATATACAAACGCTACAAAACTCTACATCAATCTCTTTCTTTTCTTTTCTATTTTTTGTCTTTTTTTTGAATAACATAATACATCATAACTTAGGGTTTACAACACGTACCCCTACACTTGAGCTTTTTACATACTCGATATTTACAATCTAACTAATAACCCGATTTGAGGTGGATCAAAATAACATGAAGATTATCTAACAAACGTATAGGGGTATTGACTTGACTTTTCTTCCCCATTCTTTCGTGAAATAAATACTACCATGAATCCTAATCGTCCCAAATGTGTATTTACAAGGATAGGGACTTAGCAACTGTGTACTTAAATAATTAACATGGGTTAAACACAATAATTTTTACATAAAAGGAGTACATACAAGGTAGGCTAAGGCGATTTGGGTGTAACGATTGGTTTAAGGGTTGACAATGCTCTTCATTAATAGTCTGGCTTAACTAGAAAATTACGAGAACTGTGAAAAAGGATAGGCTCAGAGGGTTGTACTAGGGGTATCCTGCACTAATGATGTGTGCATGCAAGAGGGTATGATCGATGTGACCATCATAAGTAATTACTGGTTTAAAACATGGGGTCTTAATCCTAATGCCTCTTATCAAGCAGAATCCTTATACACTATTGTGCAGTTGATGCGTCGTCGTAGGACTTCACACGAATTTTTACAACCTCCTAGGCAGTAATACCTATCGTTGTGTAGTAGTAGTATAGGCAAGACTCAGGGGGTTGTTATCGTTCTCTAAGGGAATAGGTTGGGAAGGCTTGATCACGGTCTAACAGAATTCTAAAGGTTGAGAGAAGATTATTTTTGTATTTTTATGTTTTAGGAAAGCAGTAAATCATATATTTGAGAGCTTTGGTTGGTTTAGCTATTAAACTAAATAATAAACTAAGCTACTAGTGATAACAATATAATAAAAGATTGTGTTTATTTAATTACGTATTACTCTTTAGATTGCTTCTCCTAGTGTTGTTGTCTTGTCAAACTTGTGATGATCTATGTAACTATTTCCTAAGTCATGAACGAATTACACGAACCCACCATCTATTTAATATTCCGTTGAGGCAAAACACAAAGTAAGGTAGTATGAAGACTATTACCCGCCCCCCAAGAGTATATTAAATGCAATTGAAATATATTAAGAGTGGATCAACCATATTAAGGTGCAAGGTAGTATGAAGACTGTTACCCGATGGTATTCTTTCTACACAATCATGTTTCCCTAGACATATCAACTGCAATACAGACAAAAGCTGGTTTTCTAAGACCTAACATGCATATTCATCACAAGATGCAAAACACCATAAGATCTATATTCTGGTTTCATACAATTCAGAAATGAACACAATAGAAAGGGGATAGCCAAAACATGTTAAAGATAAAGCAGAACAGATTATGGAATCACACAACAGGACTTATTGATTGATTAGATAGTTCTTAACTTGATTAAACATGATTGAAGGAAGTACAATAGGGTTTTTAAGGCCCTAAAATCGTCCCTAACAGCTGCTAAACGAACTAGGGTTCATCCTTTTCTTTTACTCTAAAGTTACACACTTAAAACCCTAAATTCGGGTTTGTATATATAGGAAAATCGCTGTGACGACGTCACGTTTTAATCCTGACGCCGTCATGAGTAGAATATTCTAGATAATGGGCTGGGTCGTGCATTCTGACGTCGTCGTGAAATGTTGTGACACTTTCATGGTGGGATTTGTGACGGCGTCACATGTAATCTGTGACGCCGTCTCCAGCCTCTAAGTAGAAATTCTTGAGAGATGTTGGTGTAGGTCCGTAGTCTTGTTCGTTTCTTCTCCAAATGAGCCCAAGTCACGTATATTTTCTCCAAATGCCTTCCAAATACTTAATACCTTAAAAGGAACATTTAAGTACCTATTTTGGGCATAAATGCACGATTTAGGGGGTTAAACGGCCCTGAAAAAGTATATAAAATGACACCTCATCAAATACCCCTACACTTGGGATTTGCTTGTCCTCATGAAAATGGGCTTTTCTACCTAGACAATAACAATATGAGGGTCATTTTTACCTACTTGTAATTAAAAAGTACTAAAGATTATAGACTAGACTCATTTAGTGTTGGGGATTCTCTCTTCACTCGGGGGTATAATAAATTATAACATAACGGTGGAACGAAAAATCAACACTCATTACCTGCTCATAGCATGAAAATTACATAGCTTAGTAAAGGATCAACCCTCCACGCTAGGGCAAGCATTTTTCATTGCTATCTAAAAGAGCGCTTTTGATTGTGCAATTTAGTGCTTGTATATTGCTTGTTTTGTCATTGTGATGTGTGGTACGATATTACAAAAATCATAGAAAATAGTCAAACCGGGCCCCCCCCCCCCCCCCCCCCCCCCCCCCCCCCCCCCCCCCCCCCCCCCAACCGAACACGGGAACGGATAAGGTGCACAAAGAGCCGGGAGTTATCTAGCAATGGTCAACAAAGTCAAACCTTGGTCAAAACCCTTGGTCAACCCCAAAAAGACACAATCCTCAAAATTCCCAAATGAGCCTTAATGTTAAAACAATTTCACCCATAGTCCCTAAACTCATAACACCATTAGTCCCTAAAAGCCTTAGGACTAACAGTCGTTAAGTACCCTTACCTTTTAACCCAAGCCCAAAACAAATTACACCGGCCCATTCTCTTTAATTAAACCCCGAGCCCAAAAGTTAAAACTCGTCAAACAAACGTTATAAGTAAAAAGGGTGCGAATGGGTGTTACTGTACACCCTTCGTCCCTAAGTTTTACCCTGTGTTAAAATTAAGCAGGTAAATCCAATTCCACTCAATTGACGTGGCCTAAGAGATGCTTAGTACCAAGCTACACCTCAGCACTGCAAAACGTCATCAAAGGCTCCTGATTTGGCAGAATAATAACAAGGGAATGCACACGGGTCAATAAACAAACACACAAAGTGGAAAATTTGCACTGAATCAAGCCAAAGAAAACACAAGAGATCCCAACTTATGGGATTGCCAGCTTGGCGATCCGTGTGATGGAAAATAATATAACGGCCTAAGATTATACATCCAATGATTGAAGAAATTTAAAGGCCAAGCTCAAAGTTTGCAAGGAGCCGTGTAGGAGGCCTAGAATCTTCTCTCCAGGGCTATAAATAGAGCTTAATCCTCACTCACAAAAATTATCTAGGAGTAGTTTTTAGTGTAGCTTAGTTTCAATTGTTAATTAGCTTTTATCTTAAAGCGTTTTCTGTGATGTGAGGAGGCTTGTACTCTTCCGATTCTTGTTGTTTGTGCTTGTGATTGTTTGTAGGATTGACCCAAAATTTTTGAAGACTCTCGTGTTCGGTGTTTTGTCCCGGTCCACTCGAGCTTCCTAGCCTTTGCTTGCCATTAGTTTGGGGAAATCCGATATCCTAGATTATTATCGACTAACATTTATCTTTTAGCATACTTGATAAACGGCTTAAGATTTTTGTGATACTTTCTCCATGCTCGGATTATGCATTCGACTTTTTGAGTTCTAGTATGGGGTTATAAGCCTTAGACTAGGAAACATTGAGGACAATGTTTAGTTTTAGTATGGGGTAGTATATCTTCGATATGATCTTACCTACCTTTGCCCGTTGTTCTCACGTACCCCGTTTTCCTACAAAAATTTTAAATTTTTAAGCCTTAATATCTAGTTTATTGTTCATATAAAAAAATTATAGAAAAATAGAAAATAGTTGACACGAATGTAGGTTTTCCGTTGGTGAGAACAAAAAGTAAATTTTGACCCGACCGGTTTTATATCTTAGCTTTCTCCTTAACGTAAATAGATTGATTTTGCTAATCTTTTATACAAGGAGCTATAAAACGCAAGTCTAGCTTAAAAAAGTCAAGACTTTGCAAGTTCCCATAATTGATTTTAAATATG
The DNA here is from genome assembly GCA_026074375.1 of Tanacetum coccineum. Lineage (NCBI taxonomy): Eukaryota > Viridiplantae > Streptophyta > Magnoliopsida > Asterales > Asteraceae > Tanacetum > Tanacetum coccineum. The sequence continues at coordinate 16,779 of BQNB010064493.1, read as the reverse complement.
CAAAGATCGATTTATTAGGCTAAGTATTCACGAGTTTCTTTATTAGAAATTTTAAATTGTGAAGAACAAGAGATGATAGAGTAGAGTATAAGTTTTGATGGCTAAACATAGAATGTTGGATTTCTTAAGGCTCTAAGTGGTTAATTGTGGATTTTTCTCCTAATTAGCTTGTTTCACCTTTATATAATAATTGTTATTAATTAGAGGTTGTGCGATTTTTTGGTTAATAGTTGTTAATAGAAGTTTCTTAGTTCCTTTGTGATTGAGATGAGTACACATCAGGAATACTTATATGTATCACATTAATAAATATTTTGCTTATCATAAGTGCTTAGGGTATATGGCGGTAAGTAGTATTTAAAATAGTGAAATTATTAGCCTTATTCATTCCTTAAAGTGCCTTTGGGTATATGGAATGGATATTGTTGCTTAATTTTTGTTTGTTTGTAACTTAAGAGCGTTAGGGTATATGTGCAATTAAGATTGGTCCATTATGTCTAAGTGCCTAAGGGTATAGGACATGAATGGTGCATGCTTAAGTTTCCTATAAATCCAATTGTTGGTCGCATTGATGTGGACTTTAATTTGATGACATTTGATCTTTTGAAATAGGGTTAGGAACTTAATTGATTACGTTTTTAACCGTTACGTTTTAATTTTTAGAATTAATAAGTATCGAAATAAAGTCTTAAAGAGCCTTCGATTATATGACTTAAATAAAATTTTGAGATACAAAATTAGGAATAAGGGAGAAAAAGTAAGTACAAAATTAGTTTTTATGAGTAGTGTTAGCATCATAACTTGTATTTTACAATGATCTTGTTTTTAAGCTTGGCTTGGAGGAGTGAAAGTCGGGGACGATGAATTTATCCATTTGGACACTTTTGTTCTTTTTCGTTCCGTGATCCTATAATGTTATAATGAATAATGAAAACAATACATTATGTCACACATGAATAAGTTGTAAATTATGAAAATCATAAAAATGAAAGTTTTGAAAAATGAGGAAACGGGGTGTTTTAAAATTTGTGATTTCTTAACTTTCCCCACAAAAGACTTTGCTACTTTTCAAAGGATTAGTTTTGGGGAGTTTGGAGTATTTGGTTTTTGATTCATATTAATATTGCGTGAGGAACATGACCTTCACTTAGTTTGGGGAATTTTGATATGTGAAAATGCATATCCGTTTTTCCAAAAATGGCCCTAAAATGATAAAATAATGCAAATTATGCTTGTATATTGTTTGTTTTGTCATATGTGATGTGTAGGTACGGATATTGCAAAAATCACAAGAAAAGAGCCAAAACCGGGCAAAAACAAACACGAGAACAGATAGAGTGCACAAGAGCCAAAAGTTTTTCTAGCAAAAGGTCAACAAAAAGTCAACCATGGTCAAGCTTTGGTCAATCACAAAAGGACAAAACCTTCAAAATTCCAAAAGAGTCCTTATTGTTAAATCCATTTCACAAAATGTCCTTAAACATATAACACCATTAGTCCTTTTTATACTAAAAAGACTAACGGTCGTTACTCACTTAACAAAGCCCAAACCAAATCATATAACCCATAACCCTTACCTTTTTAACCGAGCCCAAAATAATAACCATAGCCCATTCCCTAATAGCCCAAGTCAACGAGCCGGGTCAAATATTTCAAAGCAAAGAGAAAAGGGGGGCGGGAAAAACAGTTTTACTGTTTACCCGTCTTCCCCAATTCACCATCCTCGTAATTACCCCATTTAAATACAATTAACCCACTTCTAGAAGCTCGTCCAGCGTTGCCATCAAGATACTAAGTATTATGCTCCAGCTCATCAAGACAAAACATCACCAATGATTGTGATTGGTCAGAGAATGACACGCGGGCATCAAACTAACACACCAAAAAGGGAAATTTTACACTACAATCAATGAAAAAGAAGTACAAAGGTTCCCAATGATTGGATTGCCAGCGTGGCAATCTGTGTGCTTCAATCTCATCTAACGGTTTCAAATGGGCATCTAATGATTAGAAGAATTCAAGGGTCAAGATCAATGGGAGCGTGTGAAGACCTAGAAACTTTTCTTTTGCCCTATATAAGGAGCTCAGTCCTCACTCACAGACGATATCTATGAGTAGTATTAAATAGTAGCTTTAGAATAGTTTTTAGCTTATGCTTATTGTATTGCTTTTAAATTTTGTTTTTAATCAATGTAATTTCCTTTTTCAATCTATCATTAATAAAAGTTAAGTTTTCTTATTGAGTATTTGTCTTTTCATAAGTTACTTTTATGCAAATGGTTTAAATAAGCTTTTAAATACTGTTCCATAAGCTCAAATTACTCATAAGCTACTAAAAGCTCTCTTTATACTTGAAAACTCTATGGAATTGGATGGCTGCTCTGAGTTTTTAAGTAGGTATTAGTACTTGATGGTCAAGTGTTAGGATTAGACTAAGATTTTGGATTAAGCTTAAGCTAAAAGCATAAGCTGTTGTTATAAGCTCTATTGTGAGCAATCACCTCTGTTTAGCTGAGGTGGAGGTACATTTTCTTTTACATTTCTCTATGTTCTTTGCTGTCATTAATATTCTAGCTTATCTGTTTACCGTTAGCTTAATACTGCTTATTGCTTGCTTATTTTTGTTTAGTGTAGCTTATTGATGCTTATTATAGTTGTTAAATGCTTATTGTGTTCTATTATTAGTTTAAAATCTTAGTTTTCATTTACTTATCATAAATCAGTTAAAAAACAAAAAAAAGTAGCATAGTTAAGTAGCTTTTATTTCTTGTTATTGATTTTGAAAATCCGCTTATTAAGACTGTTAGAAGCTTATTGATATCTGGTATTTGAACTTTGCTCATTAATTCTCATTTTAATAAGCTAAATATGGATTTGAAGGAAATAAGGGAGTGTTTGGGTCAAGCAGTACTAACTCAAGTTAGTACTGCTTATGACCATTTGGTCCTTTGGTTTCATTTTAAATCTCATATTTGGGTTTATAAGAGTAGGATTTATGAGCTTAGTTAGAATTAATCAAGTTTTCAAAGATTTGTATTTGAATCTGTGGTATTAAGTTCAGTTGTTTAATCAATTTAAGCTCAAGTCTATTCAGCTATTGTTATTGCCTTATTTGTTCTTATTTAGCTGTTTTTTAAGTGTTAAAACCAAGTCTTTAGTCCTACATTTGTTAGTTTTAAGAATTGGTCATACAAGTGTCAAATGCATCAGCAGTCTAAAAAGGCCAAACTGCCATTTTTAAGATGAAAATTCAGTTAGTTAAAATAGGAATTAGCCTTTAATTTTTAGTATACAAGTAGCTTTTAGGCCAAATTTAATAGATTAGTGCTTAGTTTGTTCTTAATAGCTTAATTAGTCATCTGTTTTTAGTCTGCAATTCAGCACTTGGTCATTTTCATTAAGTTTTAAAAAACTAAAAAAATAGTGTCATTCTGTCTGCATCAGTTTTTTCCAATAGTTTTTTCTTAGCTTAATTGATTTTCAAAATGCTTTTCAAATGCTGTTTAAGGTAGCTTATAGGTCAAACTTTCTAGAAATATAAGTCTCAAAGTCATAAGGTTCCATTTGCTTAGTTGAAAATAAGCTCAAAAAGTGCTTGACAGTCTGTTTGGTAACTGGTTTTGTGAAAAAGCTTTTGGTAGTTTTTCAGCTTATGACTTTAAATATTTGTTCAAATTTGGTTCATTCTAGCTTATTAGGTTAGTGTTAGGGTATTGGTAGCTTATCAGTTCTTATTTCAGCTTAATCTTAGTTTTCTAGATTAGTGCAAAAAGCTTTTACCTTATAAGTCATAAACTGTCTGCTTTTAAGCTACTTTCTAGCTTATTTTATAATTTTCAAAAAAGTTGTTTTTACAAAAGTTATTCATTTTAAGTTGTTTTATAACTTTGTTTTTAAAACTTTTCAAAAATAAAAAAAATAGCAATAAAAACTAGGCCTATGGATTTCGAACCATGACCTAGCCCTTAACACAAACAGTCCCACAACACACACACACTCAAACCACTACATCCAGTAGGGGCTTATTGTTATGATAGCCCTACATTAATTCTTTATACACGTTTTCTTTTCCTTTTTATAAATAAAAGCCGTAGCTTATTTCGAGCTTTTTCGGGCTTATTTGGCCAGCTTATTTTTAGGTCTTATTTTTATAAAATCAGTCTTGTCTTTTTATAATTTTAGTAATTTTCTTAGAATTTTTAGGATTAATTTTATATTTTTAAATCATTTTTCTTTATTAAAACTTTAAAAATTCATAAAAATAAAAAAAATATCAAAAAAAATAAATTAATTCTGTTTAAGAAAATTTTTCTTTTATAACCTATTTTGGGTTAGGGTTTAAATTTTCTTTCGTATGGTTAAATTTAAATTTTCATTTTTTTTAAAGAACGGGATTGGATTCCTCGTTCGGCGTTTTCCTTCGTTTTTTAACTTTAGACACCCTCGGCTTAGGATTTCCTTAGTTTTTTTTCTTATAAATAGGATTAGGAAAAGTTTAAAAATTATTCTAGGTTTAATTTTTGATAATTTAGGTTTTAATTGTCGCATTTCTTTAATTCCCGTTATCGTTTTTGTGCTTAATTGTTTTCCTTTGAATATTTTATGTGTTTTTAATTGTAGAAATAGATAATCAATTCAAAATCTTTGAAACCAATTTCAAATCATTGTCCAAATAAAAACAGAGTTTCAGTTTCATAATTCTTGGTGTATAAACGTCCGGTGACACTTACCGGTTAACCGTACGATATTTCTTGTGTGAATTTTCCTTTTACTTTTCCTATAAGGTAATTTTTGGAATTCTTATACTTTGATATTTACGTATATATACTTAACGTATAGTGTACTCTGGAAAAAGAGCTTTCAAAAAGTAATATAACGTCAAAGAGTTTTGCAGCACTTCAACAACATGCTATCGAATCATGACTTGCTTTACTACAATTTGGAAAGATAAAAAATGACAAGCTTAAATAAAATCAGTCAAAAGTATTTTTGAAAGAACGTGAACAATATTTTGAAATTAAAGACTTGAAAGCTCAATTACAAGACAAAGGAATTGTAATAAGTGAGTTGAAGAAACTCATTGAAAAGATAAAAGGAAAATCTGTAGAAACTAAGTTTGAAAAACCATTAGTTATTCGACAACCAAATGCTTTTAAAAGTCAAAGACAATCAATTTTAGATAAACCGGCTACTTTTTTAGATTCTTTTGCAAAGACAGATTTTTAAAAGTCAAAGTCAGCTACCACAATTAATGTGTCCAATGATTTTTCAAAACCAGTCACTACAAAGATTTTGCCTCAGAATGTGAAGTCAGTTTTGAAGAACACAAATGTGATTGCTCCAAGAATGTATAAAGTGCACACAAAGCCAAATTAAACTAGAACACCATAGTTGCCTCAAGACATTAGGAAAACTAACAAACGCGTGTCTTTCTCTACATGAGTAATTTCTACTACTTGTGTAAGCAGACCACAGCTTAAGAGAAATCAATTAGAATATAGAGTCATGCATAACAATAGTGAAGGGAAGAAACAACAAGTAGAAGACCACCGTAGGAATTTTAGGATTTCTAATAATAAAATGTTTGTAACTGCGTGTAATGACAGTTTGAATGCTAAGACCTCGAATGTAAACTTTGTTTGTGCTACTTGTGGAAAATGTGTGTTGAATGAAAATCATGATATGTGTGTTCTTCATTATATTAATGGGGTGAATTCAAAGACTAAAATCCCATATATGTGTCTATTAATACTAGAGAACCCAAACGAACTATGAACTAATCTACTGCAATACCCCTTAAGAGAACAGTTGCCGCAGAATCCATTAACCAAAAACTTAGAAGCATAATCAGGAAGCAAGATAAGCAGATTAGTAAGACATGTAGATGGTGGTACTGTAAGATCATACCACCAGGATATAAATGGAAACCTAAGTCTAGAACAGTGAGTGTTGAACCAAATGTTAGTATGCATCTAGGAACTAAGTCTAGAACTACCACTATTTTGGAACCCACGACTCTTAGGAAATCAACTATATCAAATACTCTATCGTCTTCTAATTCTTTTGCAGTTCATAGAGATAATTCTATTCGTCATCGACTCTGGGTTCTCAAAGCACATGATGAGAAATCTCAAGCTTCTAATAACTTTGTGGAGCAATTTCTGGCCGTTCGGGAGGTTTGGAATGATCAAAATTGCACCAATTCTTTGTTATGGTAGATTCTGGTTCAAGGGTATGTATACATTCAAATAGGGTTTATTACGTCAAAGGGCTGAATCACAATTTATTCTCTGTTGGTCAATTTTGTGATGCGGGTTTGGAAGTTGCTTTTCGGAAGTCTACACGTTACGTCCGTGATTTAAAGGGAAATGATCTTCTCATAGGTTCTCGTGGTTCAGATATTTATTCAATCACTCTTCAAGACACCACTTCTCCCAATCCAATTTTCTTACGGGCTAAAGCTACATCATCTCAAGCATGGTTATGGCATTGTCGTCTTTCATACTTGAACGTTTATACCATCAACTTGCTTTTAAAATATGATATTTTGATGGCCATTACGAATTGAAAGTTCGTCAAAAGATAATCTTTGTTCTTCTTGGTGTTGGGAAAGCAAAACGTAAGTCTTTCATGACTAAAAATACCCCAAGCTCAAAGAGACATTTACAAATTCTACACATGGACTTATGTGGTCCCATGAGGGTAGAAAGCTTTAATGGTAAGAAACATGTGTTGGTAATTGCTAATAATTATTCATGATATACTTGGACCCACTTCTTGAGATCCAAAGATGAAACATCAGAAGTTCTCATTAATTTCCTCAAACTTGTTCAAAGAGGACTTCATGCTCAAGTTAGAACAGTTCGAACTGACAAAGGCACAGAATTTTTGAATAAAACTCTTCATGCATACTTTGCTCAAGAAGGGATTGAACACCAAACGTCAACTGCTCGAACACCTGAACAAAATGGCGTTGTCGAAAGACGGAACCGTACTCTTGTTGAGGCTGCTCGAACAATGCTAAGCGCCGCTAAAGTTCCTTTGTTCTTCTGGGCTGAAGCAATTGCAACAACATGTTTTACTCAGAACCGTTCACTCGTAATTCCTCGACATGAGAAAACACCTTACCACATCATCAATGGCCAGAAACCGTCTGTTAAGTTCTTTCACATTTTAGCTCTCTTTGCTACATCATCAAAGATGGAGAGAATCTTGACAAGATGAAAGAAAAAGGTGATGCATGTATTTTTGTAGGGTATTCTACTCAATCAAGAGCTTATCGGGTATATAACAAGAGAACAAAAGTGATAGTCGAAACCATTCATGTTAACTTTGACGAATTGCCTCAAATGGCGTCAGATCACGTCAGTTCTGACCCCGTTCCACAATGTCCGACTACGGCACTTGAACAAGTCAGTTTAATTCCTGGTCCCTAAAGTCAAGAAAATATTCCTCAAGCAGCTGAGATAGTAACAACGTCAAATGAGCTGGATTTGCTATTTAGTCCAGTGTTCGATGAATTATCATGGTACTACGAAGTTTGTGTTGAATTCTTCCGCTGTAACTACTATTGATGCACCAATCAACGTCAACAACAACACACAACTCCATCTACCTCAACAATCGTTGCTGCAGATACACCTCTATTAAACATTTAAATAACACCTGAAACTACAAGTCAATCACCAACTCAAGCATCATCTGTCACTACTATTGAGAACATTAATCAATCAGAAACCAATAAAGAATATGAATAAGTTGAAGAAGATGAATTTATCAACATCTTTAGTACACCAGTACAAGAACAAGGGGAGACATCTTCTTGATATGTTGACTCGTCAAACATGCATACATTCTATCAACGACATCCCTCTGAACATCATTGGACAAATGATCATTCGTCAGAACAAGTCATTGGAAATCCTTCTCAATCAATTAGAACAAGACGTCAGCTCAAAACGGATGGCGAGATGTGTATGTTCGCACTCACCATGAGTCGAACCGAAATGAAGAACATCAAAGAAGCCATGGCTGATTCTGTATAGATTGAAGCGATGCAGGAAGAACTTTACCATTATTATCGATTGGATGTATGGGAATTAGTCGATAGACCACTCTACAAAAAATATCATTAACATAAAGTAGCTCTGGAAAAACAAACGTGATGAAGAGAATATTGTAATGGCAAACAAAGCTCGTCTTGTATTATGGGATCAGCCAGCAGGATAGGAATGAATTCAATGGAGTCATTTGCTCAGTCGCTTGATTGAAGCCTGTTCGGTTATTCGTTATTTTTTACATCTCACTCCAAGATTGTTGATATTAAATAAGTGGCAGTCAGCTCCAGCCTCTGAGTACTAAAACCAAAATGCACAAATTGAGTCTAGAGCCAAGAAGAGATCAAAATAAATCTCATTAGGACATAATGTCAAAATACAAATTGTTATTCATCAATATAACATTTGGTATCAAAGAGTCTTACGCATTATCCTTTAGATCTTGCTAGAACATTCAGAGTGATACTATTTAGTATTCACAGTGACGAATGGAAATCCTTCTAGAGTCAACCTCAAATAGCTCTGCGGTAGGTAACTTACAAGATTCTATATGAATCGAGCTTGTACTAACTGGATATTGATTTTGGTCCAGTATATGAATTGACGACTTAATTAGAAAGATAGTAAGTATCTGAAATGAATTGACGACTTAATCAGAAAGATAGTAACTATCTGATTCACTCTTACCGTGTTGTTTGCTTTGAGACGCTCCGGTAACGAGAACGGCTAGTACAACTGTGAAACCCTGTCAATAAGATTCATATGAATTCTATCTGATCACAGGCAGTATTTATACTGATTAATGGGGAACCGTGGTTATTGCAACCGTATTCGACGAAGTGACAAAGACACTTTCGTCCATATCTGTTGTTTATCACTAACCTTTTAAATGCAGATTGAATCGTCGGTGTTGCAATCATGTACCAGCAAAGTCGGATTCATTACCACATAATCATACTCAAGCTTTCAAAGTCAATCATTCAGCATAAAGTTTGTTGATCCTAAACTTCCTCAAAGATCTTCAAAGTCAAATCAAGAATCGCATTTTGGGGAGATTGTTAGCCTTATGTTCATATAAGTCAAACAAGAATGCAATAAGTATGAGTATGTCTGTCAAGAGCATAAATTGGTCAAGAAAGTCAAATCAAGATGATTCAAGTCAATGAGATGATGCAAGATGAAAGATCTCAAGAACTCAAAGTCAAAAAATAAAGGCTCAAGATCAAGATCTCAGAAGCATGAAGGAACAAAGCCATTACAAACAAGCAAAGACTAAGACCGAAGATAAACAAGGCAAAGCATAAACATCAAAAGTCATATCTTCAACATCAGGGGAGACAATGATAAAACAAGACAACCTCCTACAAGAAAGTTATCGGTCATACAAGAACGTCAACACATAAGATCAATTCCTTTAAATCCTTAAAGAAGACCTTAATAATGGAGGAGTTTGAAGAAAGAGACCTCAACATTGGGGGAGATTGTTAGCCTTAATTTTATATAAGTCGAACAAGAATGTTATTGGTCTTATTAGTTAGTCTTATTAAGTAATAGGCTAGTCGGGTTAAAAGGGCTTAGATTGTAATCTAATATTGTCCATGTTTCGGGCTCAAAGCCCAAGATAAGCCAAGCCCGACCCAAGATAGAAAGCCCACGAGCCCATGGTGGCCTTAGGGTATAAATAGGACCCTCTCCATACATGGAGAGGGTGTTGGTTGCATTTGCTCTCATTTGTAATCCTCCACTTCTCTCTCTAATCTAATCTTTCTCTCTTGTTTCTCTTTATAGTTTCTCTCTTTATTTTTCTAGCTTATTGCTTATTGGTATATATTATTCATGTTTTTTTGTATGATTTATGTGTCCTTTGAGAAATTCTCATGCCTTGCTCTTACAGCATCGGTGTTGTTATTGTTTCTTTTTAGAAATGTGATACCAAACTTATCTTAAAGTGAAAACGCAAAGATAATTTTGTTAAGAATGTATTGTATAGTTTTGAACTTTTGATTAAGTTTAGTATATCTAAACTAAAGACGATTGCAAGCATGCATGTTTAGGTTTGTCATAAGTATTGATTGAAAGATAATGAGACACTATTAAAGAGAATTGGTTAAATATAAAGAACGAGCAAAAGATTGAATTTTGCTAATATCAAAAGCTACAAATCCGCAACGAGAAAATATTGGCATGTATGTAACATATTTAGTTTTCTTCTTCTGCCGTTATTTGTCTCTAAGTATACCCAAAAATCAAACATTGAAATACCCACATCCTTGTATTACCAAGTTACTGAGTGCTTAATTACTAATGCCACAAGATGTTCTTATAAAATTTTCGAAGGTATAATGAATGATAGCTTCATAAGTAAGACAAGTAGAAAAGAATTTTTTTGTTTAAACATAGTATTTTCAAATTTTATTTAACAAAATGAGTACCTTAAATTAATATTGTATTTTTAAAAATTCTTACATAAAACCATGAATTTGTATTTCGACGTTGCAGATAATAATTTTTATGTCGTTAAGAACTTTAAGGTGGCAAAGAAGATAATATTAATTACAAAACAAATCTTGCCAGAAGCGAACAGAACAACACATCCATAACAAGACAACAGTAATAACAAGAACATGATAGCAAATCACATAAAAACAGACATAAAAAAGCTCTTATATAAGTAGCGCATATAGATACTAGAATTGCAAACTCTTTCTCGTTAAAGTTAAGTACAGAAAGTGTGTGAGGGAATTTAATAGAGGGACTGCGACATTCATCTGGCGAGATATATCATATAATTCTATCACGTTGCAGTGAAGATATGCGGAGACTCAGATTTTATAACTTATCTCAGTAAATGATTTGATAATTTTACAAAAGCTGTTGCTTTTTCCATATCTATAAAAAAGCTATTGCTTTGTGATTTTGAGCTTTAGAAATTAAGTGTGCATCAAAGTCCAATCAGTATCTGCATCCCGCTAACATCATTCACTTTTGAGTTATATATACAAGGCATTTAGACCCGTGTAGTTGTGCGCGTAATGTGTTGACGTCTAAGGTTGTATGAAAATTAGTTTAATCGGATGAATCCGTTTATGAATGTAATAGAAAACAAGTTAGTTAGAACCAAATGTTGTCACTACACAGAATATAAACGCTTGTCTTTTATATTTTATATAAAAAACAACTTTTTCTAATCATAATTTTTCTTTAGTTCAAAAATGAGCTTAAGCAATCTTAGGCGTGTATGGTTTTTTTAACATAAGTTTAATAAAAATTCGGTCTCTACGAAAATTTAAACGAAGAATAGCAATGATTATGTAATGTGCTACACCGTGTGTTCTGCAAGTAATGTTTATTTTCGGTTGGTTTGGCCCTCGGTTTGATTGCATGCTAGAAAGTATTTCAACATCCTACATAGACAAATCATAACATGCACCTGTCTAAATATGAAGGGAAGTTCCATTTCTGCATAAGTAAAGCAAGTTTAACTTCAAACATTCTTCTTTCTTATTCTTATTTTTCAAACCAATACAGTTACGCAACATAACATTACAAACATTAAAATAAAACTATACCTACCGTGATGCTAACGTTAGTAAAGGCGAAAATCACACGCATATCTATGCAAACAATTGTTAAAAAGCCATCAAAGAATGACAAAAATGACATGTGAAGCTAAAGGAATACATATCTTATTTATAGATGTAAGATGCTTTTGTGGTGTAAGTGAAAGAATTTTTCATGGGAATTTAAAATGGTTTGTATTCCGGAAACTCAAACAACACTTCTTCAAAACTACTATTTCAAAAAATATATACTAAAATCAATCCAATGTGAACAGACCTGAAATCTTACTCACCTTGAATCGCGGCATACTTGATGCTATACGTTCAGTCCTCATAGCATGGGTGAATAAAGGAGAAGTGGAACTTTCTTTTACAAATGATGAAAATAATATGACGATAGTATGTAACAGGCTGATGGTTAGCACTAACCTGGCAAGGTTGCTCATCATAGAAACTTGAGTATCAGACCTCTTATTAGGAAATAACAATTTTCATTTTACACAAATAAAATTGTTCATTTGAGAAGTGAAACACAGCCAGGTTGAGATACATTCATTGTGTCAAATGGGTGTTCATTTGCTATTAGTATAAATTTGTTTGAATGGGCCAGTCTTATAAATTAACCCCTACTACAAAAGTGACCCGTACTAATTATTCTTAAATGCACGCATGTCACACCCCCAGACGGGGCCTGGACGGAACATGTGTCCGGAGGCGTGACTTGATTGCGCATCTCAAGTACAAAGCATAAAGAACGACCTCTAAGGGTACGTTTTGAAAATAAACACCGTTGCATAGATTGAAAATAATAATAATAAGTTTTACATCGATTAAATTTAAAAGATTCAAAGTTAAAATGCGGAAGCTTAAATAAGTTCAACAACGGTATTTAAAGACATAGATAAATCTCTGGTAAACCGGTACAGGCAAATAGACTTCACATAAGTCAATCAACAGCATCCATGCTAAGCACCTGAGAAAAACATGCTTAAAACGTCAACATAAAGTTGAGTGAATTCATAGGTTTAGTTCAAACGATGTTACAGTGGACCACAAGATATCAACACGTATGCGACAGTTATAACAAATACAACTTCACATAAAAAGGTATTTACGTTGCGCTAAGCTCATGACACCGAAGCTAATTACGTTTATAGCATAGTATATTGCTAGGTTGAAACAAGCCCCCGAGGTAACTGACCAAGACTACCTTCTTAAGTTTCGACATGGTATATATCCGTTTATCGGGCACCCCGTGGGTAGTGAGCGCTACTCACCCGGATAGGGATAATTAGTCCCAATAGATCTATTTATAACACTCGCGCTCCCTCGACCGGTCCTCCAGTCAAGAGATTGACGGTTCATGATAAGTGGGGCAGTAGTGGTCTAAACGCTACTTAGGCAACACGTAAACAGGGAAATCTCACGTAACGTACTTGTGTCCAGTTTTAAAAACAAGCAATGTTTCTCACCCCAAGTTATAAAACATTTATTCAAAACGAGTAAAAGAGTGGGGCTATGAACTCACCTTATACGGGTAGTGGATCAAGTGAAAATGAATCACACGGTTCTAGCGACAACCTATCATATAGTCGTCGTTTAAGAATGATGTACAACGAATAACGCTTAACACAAGAACTGATCATCCGAGCACGAGTAGACACGGCGTATCCCTTTTTAAAACGTACTTTCGAAAGTTATAAGTTTTGACAAGTCTCGACACTTCAAAACATCTTAGAAAATATTTTGTCTTTTAGTGTATTTCATCTTTTAGTATATTTCGTCTTTTAGTGTATTTTGTCTTTTAGTGTATTTCGTCTTTTAGTGACTTGACACTTCAATGTTGACTCGATAACTAAAAATGTTGACCTAAACTCGACACTTACGTTTTTCTACATTTTATCATAAGTTTGATAATAAAGTATATATTTCGATGCTTTTATAAATTTTACGAAATTTCGGCATGACCTTTCTAAAAATATAGACTTTCCATTTTTATAAATCTCGACTCGTGAAACTATCTATTTTAAAAAGTGCATCTTTTATTGATTCGTAAGTATATCCGCTATATTTTCGACAACACCTCAAATATCACAACAATTCCGTTCTAAACCTAAACTTCTTCGACATTCAACTTATGCTTACAACAAATCCAACATCTACTTAATCTCTTCGCCGACAATATTTAACTCAACATACATTAAACCTTTAAGTAAACGATATAGCCGTGAAAATAACAATATATATATCAACATAATCATAATGAACTTTTAAATACAAAAGTACAACTACTTTTTATTTTCTTCCATTTATAAACAAAAATATTAACTTTGAGACTTGTAGTTTTATAGAAAAATAGATAATGATTTTCACAACGATTCGCTTTGTACACCTTGCTCGGAATGATCATACGAATATAAAAGTACAACTCATTTATGAAAAAGTAAAGTTGACTTACAAAAAAACACACGAAAAAAGATTATCAAACTAAGACAACCCAATCGTTGTTTTATAAATACCCGAATATACCAAGAACCAGACCTCAAACAGTATATATCTTCAAATGGTTGATCAAAGATTAAAAACAATGGATTTGGGTGGGTGTTCGTTGGCATCCGAACTCAAAGAGAGAAAGGAAAAGAGTGAACAAAGTGTGTGTATGTTCTAGTGAGAGAAATAGTTTAAGTGTGAATGAGAAACAAAATAAGGATTGGTGGTTATAAGGCTGCATGTGATGGGATGCACCTAAGACTTGTGTCTTGGCTAATGTTCGGACGTCGAGTACAAATGCAAAAGGAGGGAGCCGCCCCGAAATGATCTGCGAATGATGGCTTAGAACGGACTGTTGTACAAGGCCACTATTAGGGACATGTTTTTAACTTATATCAACATTTCAAAAAAAGGATCCCATGCCTAAAGAGTGTGTGTAACCGGTTATACTAGGCCAAAAAGGGGTCCAAAATGGTCTCCATTATTTTAGGGCTATAGTGCTCACTTTTGAATTAATTTCCAAGGACTTTGCATGCATATGCATATGTATAGATTAAAACACGAATTACGTAAATAACGATTCGAGTAACGGTAACACGGAAAATTATAAATTTTTAGATATTGCTTTAAAACATAAAAACGTGGCTATTGCCAAAATACTACAACGTTTGGTGTCCCGGTTCGCTCCCGACGATGATTCTCAGATAATCACGGAACAACTTCCCGGTTAACCAGTAAGGCTTAACGAAACTTTTAAAAATTTAAATTTCTAAACGGAAACGGCTAATTTATTAAACGGAAATTCTCGGGTTGTCACAATGAACATCTAATGACATTTAATCAGTACAAGGATGCTAAGACTTTGTTTGCTGCTATACAAATAAGATTTGGTGGTAATGAAGCTACAAAGAAGACTCAGAAGACTCTTCTGAAGCAAATATATGAGAACTTTAGTGCTCTAAGCACAGAGTCTCTTGACTCTATTTTTAACAGGCTTCAGAAGATTGTTAGTCAGCTGGCTATCTTAGGCGAAAATATTTTACAAGAAGATCTCAATTTGAAATTTTTGAGAAGTCTCCCTTCTGAATGGAATACTCATGTTGTGGTCTGGATTAATAAATCTGATCTTGACACAATGAGCTTTGATGATCTCTATAACAATTTCAAGATTGTTGAACAAGTGGTTAAAAGAACCGAAAGCTCAAACTCAAGCTCAAATTCTCAGAACATGGCTTTTGTGTCATCTCCTAGCAGTACTAATGAAGTTAATACTGCTTATGGAATTAGTACTGCTAACACTCAAGTTAGCCCTGCTAGCACTCAAGTTAGCACTACTAGTACTCAAGTTAGTGAATACGCTGTATAGATTTGTTGAACAAAATACGCTATATTGGTTTAGAAAGGTTGATATGCCGTATTCAATGCATTTGAATACACCGTCTCAATTGTTCGACCAAAATAATGTAACAAAAACTAAAACAGAAAATTAAAACAAACACACAAGCACACAAGTAAAATAAAAACAAGCATGTAAAATGGATAATCCGACTCTAAGACTCAAAAATTAAAAATTTTACCCTAATTAAATTACATAAAATCTAAATTAGTTAGAAGTTAGAAATAATATACTAATAAAAATAAAAATTAACAATTTCACTCCCCAGCAGCGGCGCCAAAAACTTGATGCGTGTCGTCGTGTATAGGTATTATTTATTATCAAGTTTTACATTTATATTTTTGCAACTATACCTAAAAACAACACTAACGAGCAGTGTCCCTACAAACATGGCCCTTATGGCTTTTTCAGACTCTGAGGTACATAATGACATAACTTGTTCAAAAACCTATCTAAAAAGCTTTGAAACTCTTAAAAATCAACTTAATGATTTAAGAATACAGTTTAACAAATCTAAGTTCAATTTAGCTACTTTCAAAAGAGGGTTAGCATCTGTAGAAGAGCAACTTGTCTTTTACAAAAAAATGAGGTTATTTTTTGTGAACAACCTACTGTTCTAAAAAGAGATATCTCATATAAAGACTCAGAACTTAGTATGCTTAAAAGTGAGTTAGAAAAGCTTAAGCAAAAAAAAGAAAGCAATCAACTTAAAATTAAAAATTTTGATAATGCTTCTAAGAGTCTAGACAAATTAATAGGGAGTCAGATAACTGATAAAGGTAGAAAGGGTCAGGGGTTTGTAAGCTATAATGCTATTCCACCTCCCCCCTACAGGGTTATTTTCACCCCCAAAATTTGATTTGTCTAACTCTGGTCTAGAGGAGTTCCAACAGTCTGAGTTTGAAGGCTATGGACCCAAGACTAGTAAGAATGTTAGTGAAGATATTTCTAATGAGGTTAGGGAATCTCCTGATGCCCCATTGATTAAGGAGTTGGTGTCGGATGATAAGTTAGAGAAGAAAACTATTTTTCCTACTGTCGCTAAGATATAATTTGTTAGACCTAAACAACAAGAAAAACTAGTTAGGAAACCAGTTAAGTATGCTGAAATGTATAGGTCACGAAGTCCTGGGGGAAATCAAAGAAACTAGAATAATTAGAAGTCCCAACAGCTAGGAAGTCTTTGTGATGTATAATAAATCTTGTTTTGTCTATGGAAGTTTTAACCATGTGCAGGCTGATTGCAAGTACCATCAAAGGGAAAGAGTGGTATCTG
>BQNB010064492.1:0-32594 GCA_026074375.1 Tanacetum coccineum | reverse complement strand
TGATCGAACATATTGGGATCATTATAGATTTTTTAAGCATAGGCACGCATTTTCTTGTAGTCTTTTTGATATTCACTTGACATTTTAGTACCTATGTAGTTAATAGTGATTTCAATAAGAAATTATGATAAATGAAATATTATGCAATTTGCTATGTGTGTGTCTATATGGACATGATGTGGGTGTGTGGTTTTTCTTGACTCAATTAAAATAATACTAATACTACTAATAAGCAAACGTTAGTACACAACCTTCGTTTGTTATATCTCTAGTCGAATGAGACAAAAATGCTTATGGATTAAGCACTTTGCAAAATCATTCATGAGACATGATGCATGCTAGAAAACATTTTTGAGTTGTATTAACAATGTAGTCAATCAACACATGGTTTTGAAAACATTCCTAAACGTGATTTTTGATCGAACGTATAATTTGGGGTTTTGTTCAAAAATTAATTTTTGGCGAATCACTTCAATTATGCATTCTAAACATCTACGAATCATAATAGTTATACATTGTCATATCTAGTGTTAATTACACAAAAATAACAAGAAAAAACAAAATCCCCAAATTATGTGATTTGATTAAAATCAAAACCCTAGACACGAAATTAAATAAAAAATAGGATGAAATCACTTACAATAGCTGTTATAGATTGATGTATTTTTGATGATCTTATAGATTAATTGCTCCAATTGCCATGATTTTTTATTAAGGTTTGAGGGTTTTCGAGTGTATGTTCGTCGGAGTGTTTGGATAAAGGGTTATGTGGTCCTAATTTGTTTAAAACTGCATTGTTACCCGCTTTTCTCAGACACACGGATCTACCTAAATAGGGACGGATCTCTCTATTGTGGATTCGTTGATTCGTGAGATTTTGCGTCTAAAATCCTTAGATAAAGACTCCCAAGGACTTGCCCAACTACTCTTTGTCATTTCTGATTTGTTTTTTTCTTTAGGGGTGGAGGTTTACGGATGTGTTGAGGTCTCTCATCAGGTCGAATAGTTCGATGTGATCATCTGAATCAAGGGGGTCCGTCGCATCCCATTTGGGGTGTTTTTTAAGATACGTCGCGCGTGTTCAAGCAAAAGCTTTCTCCACTTTGACTGAGCACTAAAATTGGTCTTTGTAGTCTTGATATTGTTAGAAATTAAAAAAGTGTCGGTCACTAGATCGTAGTTATGTATTTAGTCATTTTCGGGTATGTACATTGATAGATTTGTAATATCCCACATTTTCTCACAGGGTAAACAAAGAAGGCTTCCCACACCTATATATAGAAGGTTAAGGGAGGGACGTGGGGTGGTGATTTTCATTCTCTCTAATCCGCCCCCGCGCTGTTCTTCACACGTGGATCCTGTTTCTTCCAAGCGCATACGCTGTGCATTCCACCACTACGGCGCGCGAGGTTGCAACCCCCGGCGCAAACCACCCCTCATACCAAGACAGGCTCTAGAGGGACGTGGGGTGGTGATTTCAGTTCTCTACTATCTAATCTTCTTACCTACTATATTCCTCCTCTCATCCTCCATCTTAGGATATCACCCCCCCCCCCCCTTTATTTCTCTCTCTCTCTCTCTCTCTCTCTCTCTCTCTCTCTCTTTGTGCTGACAGTAAAAAATTCAAGTTAGCAAGCGTTAGTGTAGTGTACCATTCATGTCATATTTCATTTGCATTGATTTCATTTTTAGATTATTTGGGCATTTTATGCATAACTTTTTATTTTAGGAACCTAGTATGGAAATGTACCTTTTACGTACGATCTTAGGAAAATGTCGTTAGCTCAAAGATATGCTCAAAGGTCATTAAAATGATGTCAATAATCATTATAAATATTAGTCATTCATTTCTATGAACTTAGGTTACTTCATTCATTATAACTTGCAAGTTTCCTGGTAAACCTGATATCGCGCGTAAACCTTACGTTTTATGCTTACACTAAAATATTAACCAAACGAACACACAATATAACTAAATCTCATGAGATAAAATATTCTTAAGTCATATTACACATATTTAAAATGTACTTACACTTTACATTTTTATACATAACTTATACATTTAACAAAACTATACACTTATATTTAAACTATACACACAAAAAATTACCAAAATAATAAAAGTAAAAAATTGTCCCCCTCCTTGTAGCCGTCAACCTCCCCCTAGGGACTCACAAAACTCATTTTTCACATTCAATCTCCTTATACTCCCCCATACATGCCATCATTTTTCTTCAATATTCACTTAACCCTTCACACACTTCTCTCTCTCTCTCTCTCTCTCTCTCTCTCTCTCTCTCTCTCTCTCTCACACACACACACATTAAAAACACATATTTCTCCTCCTTGCTCCCAAAAAATCAGCCACCATAAGACCATCACAATCCACCACTCAAACTCTTGATTAAACACAAGAACAACACTAAAAATGCTTGTTTTATCACCCTTAACAAGCTTTTTGGTTCGTTTTTCATTCAAGGCTTCGTCTTGGTGTGGTGAATCATCTCAGCCCCATCTCGCTCTTATCATTTTCGTGGTACCCTTAAAGGTAATACAAGGGTACAAGACGGCTTGTGCCTATCTTGTACCCGAAAAGGGCCTTTTAAGGCTTAAAAATGAGCCATGCTCCTTTTATCTTTGTTTTAATCTATAAATCTATAAGCTACTGTAAACAAGATGTTAAAGCACTCTAGAAAAGATGGTAAAATAATTATAAGTCGGTTTGGGTGATTTCGAGGTCCATATGATAAAACTAGTGATAAAAATACGCCAAAACTAAGATTTTATGTTAAATAGCAGATTGATTCAAACATGCAATAAGTTGATATTTTTTTTTAAATAACTACTAGTTTTGACACTTAAAAAATGTCCTTGAGATGATGGTAAAATGATTATAAAATTTATATAAGTGATTTTATGATTTGAATAAAAAAAACTAGTGGTAATATGAAACATAAAATCATGATGATAAGCTAGATCGGGTATAAATTTTTATATATAAGAGTCAAATTGTTTCAAGGTACCTAATGAGATTTTTGGATATTGTAACATGTATAAAGATGCCATAAATAAATACTCAGGCAAGTCTTGCTCGGGTTAGTGTTAAGGCTTGATGCGGTCGTTGTAAACCACAAAGTTTTACAACTCCATAGGTAGAGTACCTAATCGTTGCAGTGTAATATAGGCAAGACTCGGGGCTTGTTATCGTTCTCTAGGGGAATAGGTTGGGAAGGCTTAAACTAAATCTAATAAAAGTCTAAGGGGTTGAGAGAAGATTATTTTTATTTTTTTATTTTTTTTAAAAGCAACTAAAATTCTGGTTTGAGAGGTTCGTTGATTTTAACTAATTAAATTACAAATTATAAGTCTAAGCTGCTTTGGTGGAAACTCTATGGGTAAACGAACGTATTTACTTAATCATGCACTACTCCTCAATTTGCTTCTCCTAATCCTATTTCCTTGTCGCACTCATGATGGTCTGTGTAAGTATTTCATGAGGTATTAGCCAATTACAAGAAATGTCGTCTACGTAATATTCTGCTAGGGCAACACACAAGTAAGGTAGTATGAAGACTATTACAATGCCCCTAAGAGTATATTAAATGCATTAAAACACTTAAGAGGGATCAACCATATTAGGGGTAAGGTAGTATGAAGACTGTTACCGATGATATCCTTTTTACACACTCGCGTTTTCCTAGATTTCTAAGCCAACTTAATGACTAGTTTTCGAAAGCCTAACGCGCACATCCATTACAAGAAGCAATATTAAAAGGATCTACAAACTAAATTTCATGCAATCATAAATAAATACTAATGAATCTAGCCTAACATATTATAAGGAAGTGAAGAACATAAACCAATCAAACAACACATAGACATGTTGAATGGTAAAAGATAAAGGATCTCACTCGATTAAAACATATGTTTAAGGCAGATACAAGAGGGTTTTGACACCCAAAAATCGGCCTAAAGAGTATCTGAATTCGTCTTCTAAAGTTAGGGTTCAAATCCTAAAAGTTACACACTAAAAACCCTAAATTGCAGGGGTATATATAGGAAAATAAGCCAACTTTCCAGACGCCGTCACTCTGTTGAATCTTCTAGGGTTTCTTTTGAGGTGTCTACGTTCAAACGCTTTCTTGAGAAATCCAGACGCCATCTCTTGCACATCCTGACGCCGTCGCAAGAGTTTGCGAAGCCGTCTCCAGACACTATACGCATATTCTTCAAGAGAGTTGGTGTAGAGTCATAGTCTTGTCTGTTTCTTCTCCAATTGAGCCCAAGTTACATGTATTTCCTCCAAAATCCATCTAAATGCTAAAAACATAAAAACAAACGTTTAAGTATGTAATTTGGGCATAATTTCATGATTTAGGGGGTTAAATGACCCATAAAAAGCGTATAAATTGACACCTCATCAAATACCCCTACCCTTGGGATTTGCTTGTCCTCAAGCAAATGAGACTTTCTACCTAGACAATAGCGATATAGGGGCATTTAACCTACTCTTTAAAAGCATTTTACGACACAACCTTCTAGACCTCGTAATTAAAAGCACGAAATTCATTTACTAGCACATTTACATAAGTGTTTGGGATTCTCTCTTTCTCTCGGGTGTATAATAAATTATAACAATATGGAAACGACTCATTACATTTCGTAGCATACAAAATACCATAGGCTTGGTAAAGGATTCAAACCCTCACCGCTAGACGCAAGTATTAGAAATTACTATCAAAGAGGTATTTAAGGGTTGTGGGGTGTAGCTGTAAGATAATTGTTGATTGACCTCATTTTACCACATATATAAATATAAATAAATATATAAATATATATAACAAATAGGATAATATCAATGATAGTAGTATAGTAAACCGGAAGTATCGGTTTCTCACTTCGTTATCCACAAAGTTTAAAACCGGACCCGGGTCGTTCTTCCCGACGAGGCGTGAATGGAAAATCGAGTCGAGGTTTGGGGATCATGCTTGAATAGTCAAATATTGGATTTGAATCCTAATTCTACTTAATAAAATGCAAAAACGAATAAATAA
The DNA here is from genome assembly GCA_026074375.1 of Tanacetum coccineum. Taxonomy (NCBI): domain Eukaryota; kingdom Viridiplantae; phylum Streptophyta; class Magnoliopsida; order Asterales; family Asteraceae; genus Tanacetum; species Tanacetum coccineum. Next base: position 27,540 of record BQNB010064492.1, on the reverse strand, counting down.
AACCTAAAAACGAAAGCTAGAAAGGCTTAAAAAAACGAAAACGGGAACGTAAAAACGCGACTGAAAAATCTAAATTTTCAAATTTTAAACCTAAAGTGATTTTTTTACTTTTAACTAATCCTAAATGACTAAAAAGTAAGAATAAAGAAAACTAGACCAAAAACGGAAACATTTAAAGTTAAAAACGCGAAGCAAACGAGAACGGGATTCGATCCCGTTCTTTAAAAATCAAATTTCTAAAAAATTAACCCTACGAAAGCAAATTTATTTTTCCTAGGTCCTACATGATAAAAGAAAATTTTGAAAAAAAGATTTATATTTTTTTGACTTTTAATTTATTTATTATGAATTAATTAAGATTTTAATCTAAATAAATTATAAAAAATACTAAATGATTTTATAAAAATCTAAGAAAATAGGGAAAATGAATTAAGCTGTAAAGGTTCTAAGAAAAATTCAAAACTGAAAATTCAGCTTATAAATAAGTTGTTATTAAGCTTAAAGAAGCTGATAGCAAATTGGGCTGTTTGGGCTTAAATATATAATGGAAACAAACTAGATTGGATGAGCTATTGGAGCACACTTGGTAAACACGTATACAAAGGGGAGGTCACAGGTTCGACCCCTGTGCCTCCCTTTTTTGAAAAACATTTTTTTAAATCTTTTTACAAAAACTTAAAGAGGACATAAAAATAAGCAATTAACTTAACAAATACTTTTTATGAAACTAACTAAAAAGCTAGGAAATAAGCACTTAAAAGAAGGCAGATTGCAATTTTTTTACTAAAACTAGTATGCTAACTGCTAGGCTAGTTTTATGCACAATAAGCTAAGGAAAAAGATAACTGAGCTAGAACAGCTAAACACCTAAGCCTAATAAGCTAATGCAATCAAGAAATAAGCAAAAAACTAAGACAGATAAGCTAGGAAAGCACAAATAAGCAATGGTCTAAAATGCATACAAAACAGCTAGGGGACCACTTTGGGGCTCAAATTGAAGCACTCAAAAGTTGACTTAAGGACTGGGGCTTATACCTTTGGAAAGCACAGCTTATTGGCTTTCTAAAACAGTAAAAAGATCAAAGTTTTGAATAAAAATAAGCCACAAAAAGGGCTGTCAAATGGGCTATTTTGCACCAGGGCAATTTTTGGGCAAATAAGTTAGGGGCTAAGTAAATAAAGCAAAAATAGATATCTACCTAAACCTAAATAGGCACTAAGGGGCAAGAAAATAAGGCTAGGACTGATAGATAGATAAAGCCAACATGGGCAGATAACGCAAATAGGCACAATATGCTAAACCAACAGAACATCAAGGGGAGTGTCATTTTTTGGGGTATTTAAAAGCAATCCAATCTACAGAAGAACTAATACCCTCAAAACCTAAAAAACAAGCTGAAAGACTAGGCCTACTAACTATAATAAAAAGGAAAAAAGATTACGATACTATTGAAGAACTGATAAGCATGAAAAAGAAAGGACAACGGGGCAGTTGAACTCAGCACACTCTTTTTTTTGTTTTCTATTTAAAAGACAGGGTTTGGCTTATTGCCAGCCTAAAATAAGCTGGTTAAAATAAGACTAATAATAAACATAAGTTAAAACTGCTAAGGTTCCTACTAACTACTTGCATATCAAACTGCAAGGTTTAAAATGTGTTCTACAGGTTATATTTCAGATTTTGAAAAAGTGCATTAAGACTATTTTGGGGACTGGCATTGAAAAGGAATTTGTGGACAGAAGTTATAATCTAAAAAAGTGCAGGCAATATAAACTCATTCTAAGGCATTATATCCCTTAACATAACTTAAAGCAAGACCCTAAAACACCTAAGGAAATTTATCTAGTTGTGACAGATTTTAAACTCCAAAACGTCAAAAAAGCTTTGTTATCTCACAATAAACCTTACAAAACCAAATTTTATTACTTAAAAACTGCATTTTATGACAAATATAAACTAGACTAAAGTGACCCAAGGGTCACACCCTACTTTTGACCCGTTTTGACTTAACAGACCCTTAAACCAAACACCCCTTAAAAGTGGATTTCAACATTTTTATACCATAACAAACTGAATTAAGCAAGGAACATTAAGTTTGACCAGAATATTAATAAGCTATATATAAGCATAGAACAAGCAATTTTTCAATAACTAATAAGCTAACAAATAGCTGGGAAATACTAAAGGCACCTACTGAAAGGCTTAATGATAGACAATTTTTGAGAATAATAAAAAAAAACTTTAAGAAACAGAAATTTTTCATTAAAATTAAAAAGGTTACAAGGTTTTTAAATTAAAATGATAGAAAGACAATAAAAACATGAATTAAAGCTAAACTAAACTACTCCTACATACATCTCTATCTTCTATCTCCTTCTTATTATAAAATAAAGCATAGTAAATGTATTCAATTTGTGTGCTTGTTTGTGCTTTTTGCTGTGAGAGGAAAACAAAGGGTTTCATCTTGACCTTTCTATTTGTTGCCTTTGGAGCCCAACCAATGGATCCTTAGCCATCAATCCTTCGTTCTAATCAAAACCCTTTGGATTACCAACCTATTTTTTTGTTTGTTATGAAGTGGGGTAAGGTGAGGGTGATGTTATTTTTGGCATGGGGTGAAGGTTTTAGTTGTGTTGTTGTAGGTTAAAGTGAAAAACAACAGATGAATAGTACATATGGGGTTGGCGGGAAAAAGGAAGAGATAAAAAATGTGTTATATCTATTCAGGGTGCAGGGGAAAACTTTGGGGTGTTGATACCTTTGGCCCTTGAAAGTGTAATAAAGTGTTGCAAAGAAAGTCCTTGTTGGTGTATCATAGGTCCCTGGAGTTAGGTTGTGGTTTGGCACGTTAGTCCCGCGAAGGATAACATATATTGTTAGTCCTTCGAAGTGAGTAGAAAGTTTGTAAGAATAAACAGGGTAAAGGGGGGTAACAGTGTTGTAAAGGGGTTTTATTCTTTTTGGCCCATGGGGCTATATATTGGGCCGGGCGGTTATAAAAAAAAAGGGTAATGAGCTTTTTATGAAATTTGGGCTTATGGGTGTAATTTAATGTATATTGGGCTTTAACCCCTGGGTCCCACTAGGTAGGGTAGGGTGCGCAGGTACCACTTTAGCATTGTCTTTATGGTTTTCGAGTTGTAAATCCGTTTTCGATGCCACTTTCCATCGCATATCCCGGGGGTGACTTTGACTTCGTATTTGAATTTGATTAAATGCACAATCCGTTGTCGAGCTTCGATCCGGAAAATGTCCGTATTTAGCTCCAGTTTCCAATCCTTTTTCTACTTTGGACCTCAGGTTTTTCGCGCTCTTTTTTCTAAATTTCGCTCCTCTGGTTTTTGTCCGGTTTGCTTTGTTTTTTGTTTCTTTAGTGATTATTTGGTAACATGCCACTGGTACAAACACAATAACAAGGCATATTTATGACATATTATGTGCCGTTTTTGGTGCATCGTTTTAGGAATTAGTGTTCTATTAGGAAAGGTATGTGTAATTAAACGCATACAAAATCCCCCCATGACTAAGACAATTGTCGTGTCCTCACGCAATGCTATAAGTAAGCACTTAGAAAACTAAGAATCTCGATCCCCCTCGACTAATAACCTCGAAAAGTAGCTAAGTGTTCATCAAGGGGAATTAGAGAAATCAATAGCTTCGACAAGCCCCGTTTTTACCATTTTTAAATATTTATACTAACTACCACTAATATTTTTGTATTTTTCTTTTTTTTCTCATTTTTTTTTACTTTTCATATCAAGCAACTAACTAACTTATTTGACTTTCGTTTTATTTTCATTTGGTGATCAGATAGAACTAAGAGGCCTTTCGATCCGAGAATGCCCAAACAGGATAAATCCATCGTTCACAGGACTTTTCCTTATTCCAAACCATGCATAAAACGAAATTCACGCTAATTATGAAGCTTAAGTTGCTAACATACCTCAATTTTTGCAACTTGTGAACTTTTCTCTTGCCGGACAATTTATTATATTCTTAGGTGTATGTGCTATTTGAATTTCATCATGGATCAATGTTTTTTGCAAATTTCTATGCTTCACGTTTCCACCCTGAGAATATGAGTATTGAAGGAGAGATCATACATTCCCTGTAGCGACTTTAGTCCTCGGCACATCCCAACCTTGCGGTTAAGTTGACCAGGCCTTTGATTCCCTATCAAGACTTGTATTCGGAATCACGGACCTTGGTTTCCAAAAAATCTTATATCACATAGCTTAATTAAGGATTTGTCAAAGTTCAAAATGGCATATTTAAATTTACAAAAAGAGAATATATTTATTTAATTCACATCTACTATTAAACATGATGCAATTGTAAATCCTTTCGACCTTTTTGAACTGTGGGTGCAAAATCGGTTGTGAGCCGGCAAGATGCAGCAAACTTTTATCAGTCTCGGATTTTTATTCTTACTATGGCACGCTGCTTTAGAAGTTAAAATGTTTGTGTAACATACGTGTTGTGATGCTCGCCAATGAGTTATGCGAGCAATAGTCTGTTTATAAAGCCCACAGTTTAAAGTTTTTATCTAGCCTTGAATCTCTATTATTTTTTTTGCATCATCTGATAGTTTTTTGTATTTTATTATGAGATAGACGTTCTACTTATGAATAATTTCAAGTATCAAATTTGAACTTTAATAGGCTAAGCTTTATTGCTAGCATACTACATAAAAATTATTGATTTAAGTTTACACTCATCCAAAGTAGCCGTATTATTATTCGGGTTAGAAGCTTATGGGAGAAAAAACCACAAATTACACACATGAGCTCTTAAGATTTCCAAATAATCCTTGTTTAGCATCCAACTCAATCTCAACTCTTTCTTCGTGCTTAGCGAATATTCGCGAAGCTTAGCCTAAACGTTAAGGGACAAGCTAGAGTCAACACGATCGATTCGCGTGTCAAAATTGTTATTATTTATTCTACACAGCAGGAAAGTCAAAATTATGAAAAACACTTATTTTATTTTTGAAAATTTTTAAAATTTTTCATTTTTTTGGTATTTTGGTGGTAAAAACGGGATTACAGTGGAAAAACAACAGCTGCAGACAAATTCACAATGTAACCACCCTACCTCACCCCCCCCTCATACTAGAATTTTTGAAACAATGTCCTTATTGTTTTGATGAAGGGTCTCTACGTAAATCCTAAGCCGTTTATGAATTATGCTAAAGATAAACGTTAGTCGATAAGATTAGGATATCGGATTTCCCAAAATGAAGCTGAGGATGTGAAGCTCTTGTGATTGAAGGACAAAACCGCGAGCACGAGAGGCTTCAGAATCCGGGCAATCCTTAACAATAAACCACAAAACATAAAAATACGGATAATAGAAGAGGGCGAGCCTCAACACAAAAAAAACTTATTAGCAAATAGAAATAAGATAGAATGGATAAGCATGGGTTGCCACCCATGAAGCGCCTTGTTTTTGTTAACCGAGTTACAAGCTCGACTCGACCTCGATTTCATTAGTCCATGGGGGAGCAAGTGGAAGATAAAATCTCAATCGGACTTTCATTCAAGTGGTTTAGATAAACATTGAATTTTATGAAAGTTCCACTTCGATGAGATATACCTGGCATAAAAGAATGATAAATGGAGATGCCGGGGTCAAAAATAGTATCTTCATTCCCACAGGAGAGAAGATATGGAGGAGCAACTGGATACCTGAGAAAAGAAAGAAAGATCCATACAATATAAGCGAAGAGAGGTTCACTTATATAAAGTATGAAATCCAGAATCCAGGTCAGGGTGGGATGGTGTGGGTAAAACTTAGGCACTATGAACTCTTGGTTATCTTAATCGGGTTAAATATCTTTTCTCACCTTCCATGTAGATGCCAGCTCGGGCTCAATCTTTAAAGCAGAAATGATCATTACTTCGGTGGAGATTATGATCGTGAGAGCAGTTCATCGGCGAAATCCTCATGATAAAATCCCTTCATATACGCAGGAGGAAATGGATTGATCGAAAGATCAAATTGAACGAATCATTTTTGAGAAAAAATCAGATGATTAGTAGTGGTTACTGCCACTATCTTTTCTTTAATAGGACGTCATCAGAATTGAAAGCCTTCATAATCCAGTGAGAATAATCAGAAGAGTAGGGGTTACTGCCCATACCTATTCCTCTCCAAATCAAAAGTAAAAAGTTTCAAATTCGATAAAGAATTATTCAAAGGTGTTAGTCTCCTCTAAGAAAGACTTTGGAAAGGTGGAGGGCGAGACTTCGATTCAAATCGGAAGGATGGAACGGGATTTATCTTTTAAGCTTCGATGTTAGCAATAAGAAGATTGAGATTTTCAACAATTCTTGTCACGATGTATCGTCTTTGATTAGTTGTTAGAAGAATATCATCATCAATCCCTCCAAACTTCCTCAGGATAACAATCGCAAACTACCTATGAGATGACAATCGCTTGCTCGGGAGGTGATGCATGACATAATTGATGTCTCATAAGAATGTCATCACTCGAAGAATAATCATTGTTGGAATCGATGATAGTCTTAGAGTGTTCTTTGAAAGCTTCAAGAGGGGTAGGATTGTTACACAAAAAGGCACATCACACACACTGTCAGGAATACCCTCGGACTCACTTGGGATCGGGACAAGGTTCTCAATACTAGACTTTATTACTTCATCCGATTCGTTACGAAATAGTGTCAAGATGCTCGTCCACCATTACTAAGACAATTTTAACGGGGATCTTGGTTAGGGTAAGACGGGTGTGATTGCAATGGTTATAGTACTCGTCATCATAGTAGCAAAATTGGACATCCTCTCCATATTGATCTTTTAGCCGCTTGCTTTCCGCAATTCGTTTATTCTTCTTCCTTCTTTTGCATATATTGACCAACCATATCACATTATCGTTGTTCACTTTGCTCCATAAGCTTGTTTTGAGAATTGAGAAAGTTATTTTGAGCATTGAAGATTGGATGGTGCAGGTATTTTTGCGGTGGATGAATGGTCAAAACCAAAAGAATTATAATCATAGCAAGAATTTTGCTCATGATAATAGTCTTCATTCATTGGTTGACATTGGTAAGTTTCATGAGGTCCCCCGCAATTTTCACAACAAGGATATTTGTTGTGGAAATCATGAAAAACTTGCGGGAAATTAATAGTCTAGAATTGTAAACACGTTCCGGATAGATAAACGGAACTTGAGGGGTGTACAATAGTGACCATAACGAGCATCGTTCCCGCAAAATTCACAAGAATACATAGGAGGTTGTGGAGGTGGGTTGAAAACGTTAGGAGAATCATCAACAAAATTAGGTTTGGAATCATAAGTGAATGAATTCTCATCTCCGGAACAGAGATGTAAAGTGATCACTTGGGCGCAAAGTCTGTGGGGGGGGAACTCCATTAATGTTTTGATTGTCTGCATAGTTTACCAGTTTAGAGATAATAAATCTTTCCGGTGGACATTATAACCAATATGAGCACCTTTCCCACAAGATTGCAGTGCATCGTGACAAAATGATTCCATCTACACGATAATCACACACTCGTAACAACAATTGTGGTTAATTTGTGGAGGACTTTGCGAAGAATTTTTACCAGGGTCTTGATTGACAACGAATGGCTCTGATTTAACAAGTGAGTTCGTCATCGGTTGACTGGATGTTTTTCAAGAGTCTTGGGAAATCTTGAAAAACTTCCTCCAATGTCTTTTGTATTAGAGCACATTGTCGACAATATAGACCATGAACCGGATCTCCACAATCGAGACAAATTTTTTCAATTTTAAGAGGTCGTTAAGACAAGTCGGGTATGGGAACAAGAATCTTGCCTTCAAGACTCCCTTTTGAACCATCCACAGTCTTTGTGTACAAATTTCCATAAGATGAACACTCTTTAATTACGTAAAGGGGATTCAAACGACGATCGAGTGACGCCATAAGAATTAAACAATTGAGGGTTAAGAAAAGAATTAAATGGATAAGAAGAAAAAGAAGATTATTTTTGGCTTTTCGAGTTTTTTAAGCAACATATTTTATTAACGGACAAAATGAGATAAGACAACTTAAACCAATAATCACACTCGTTTTACGGTATGCTCTATAAAAGTAAAAACGCAAAAAAGGAGCGGATAGGAATAGGAAAAGCGCATAATCTATTAAAAACCTTCTCCTGTCGGGTTCATGTTCCTCGGAACAAACCCTCCTTATACCCTCTTATAGTTTGTTTATCAATAAAGTGTTGAGCAGTATTCACTAACGTGCACAAAGGCAAGTTTTAAATCTTTTGTTCGGGAACTTATTATGATAATGCTTCAGTTAAAAGCATTATATTGATGATGATTTTTATTTATTATTATGGACAATGTTTTTATATTTTTTGTTTTTCGAGTTTTTTTTAAGAGCTTATACTAATACTAATAAAAGAAAATGAAATTTTTTTTTGTGTTTTATATTTTTATAAATAAAAGAAAATATTCACAAACGGGAAAATTAATTTCACGAGGGAATGGTCTTCAAACACTAATCGTCAAACAAACACGAAAATCGTTTCACAGCATCCCCAACAGCGGCGCCAAAAATTGATTGACCTCCTTTTACCACATATATAAATATAAATAAATATATAAATATATATAACAAATAGGATAATATCAATGATAGTAGTATAGTAAACCGAAAGTATCGGTTTCTCACTTTGTTATCCACAAAGTTTAAAATCGGACCCGGGTCGTTCTTCCCGACGAGGCGTGAATGGAAAATCGAGTCGAGGCTGGTTTGGGGATCAGCTTGATAGTCATAATATTGGATGTTGAATCTTATTCTACTTAACTAAAATGCAACAAAAATATACGAATAAATAAAACCTAAAAACGAAAGCTAGAAAGGATTTAAACTTAAAAAACAAAAACGGGAACGTAAAAACGTGACTGAAAAATCTAATTTATTGAATTTTAAACCGAAAGTGAATTTTTTTACTTTTAATAAGCTATAAAGTAACCGAAAATAAAAGAATAAAAAAAATACTAGAACGAAAACGGTAGTTAATTTAAGTTCAAAAACTCTCCAAAACGAGAAAACCAGGGCAGAAACCGTTGCTTTAAAAATTAAAATTTTGCAAAAATGACCCTACGAAAGTTTTTCTATTTTTCCTAAGTGAAAATGATAAAATAAACTTTTCTAAAAAAAATAAAAATATTTTTTGATTTTTTATATAATATATTATAATTAAAAAACAGTTTTAAAAGAAAATATAATGATAACAAAATATTAATTGATTATGAACAAATTTCTGAAAAATTTAGGGGGAATACGAATTAAGCAGTAAAGGTTATAAGAAAAATTCAAAATGGTAAATTAGCTTACATAAATAATCTTGTATTAAGCTTAAAGAAGCTGACAGCAAATTAGGCTGTTTGGGCTTAAATATATAATGGAAACAAACTAGATTGGATGAGCTATTGGAGCACACTTGGTAAACACGTATGGCATACAAAGGGGAGGTCACAGGTTCGACCCCTGTGCCTCCCTTTTTTGAAAAACATTTTTTTTAAATCTTTTTACAAAAACTTAAAGAGGACATAAAAATAAGCAATTAACTTAACAAAGACTTTTTATGAAACTAACTAAAAAGCTGGGAAATAAGCACTTAAAGGAAGGCAGTTTGCAATTTTTTTACTAAAACTAGTATGCTAACTGCTAGGCTAGTTTTATGCACAATAAGCTAAGAAAAAAAGATAACTAAGCTAGAACAGCTAAACACCTAAGCCTAATAAGCTAATGCAATCAAGAAATAAGCAAAAAAATAAGACAGATAAGCTAGGAAAGCACAAATAAGCAATGGGCCAAACTGCATACAAAACACCTAGGGGACCACTTTGGGGCTCAAATTGAAGCACTCAAAAGTTGACTTAAGGACTGGGGCTTATACCTTTGGAAAGCACAGCTTATTGGCTTTCTAAAACAGTAAAAAGATCAAAGTTTCGAATAAAAATAAGCCACAAAAAGGGCTGTCAAATGGGCTGTTTTGCACCAGGGCAATTTTTGGGCAAATAAGCTAGGGGCTAAGTAAATAAAGCAAAAATAGATATCTACCTAAACCTAAATAGGCACTAGGGGCAAAAATAAGCTAGGACTAGCAGATAGATAAGCCAACATGGGCAGATAAGCAAATGGCACAATATGCTAAACCAACAGCCTAAGGGGATCTTTTTGGGCTTATATTTAAGCAATCAAACCAACAAACTAACCCTCAAAACCTAAAACAGCTGAAACTAGACCTACTAACTATAAGAAAAAGGAAAAATTAGATACTATGAAGAACTGATAAGCAAAGAAAAAGACCAAGGACAAGGGCAGTTTGAACTCAGCACACTTTTTTTTGGTTTTCTATTTAAAAGACAGGTTGGCTTATTGCAAGCCTAAAAATAAGCTGGTAAAATAAGACTATAATGAAACATAAGTTAAAACAGCTAAGGTTACCTACTAACTACTTGCATAATCAAAATCAAGGCTTAAAATGGGTTCTACAGGTTTATATTTCAAATTGAAAAAGTGCATTTAAGACTATTTTGGGGACTGACATGAAAAAGGAAATTTGGACAGAATTATAACTAAAAAGTGCAGGCAATATAAACTCATTCTAAGGCATTATATCCCTCAACATAACTTAAAGCAAGACCCTAAAACACCTAAGGAAATTTATCTAGTTGTGAATGAACAGTTTTAAAAACTTTAAAAAAACTCCAAACTAAAAAATCTTGAACTCAAAAAACTCAAAAACCAAATATTATTACTTAAAAAAAACATATTAAAAAATACTACATTTATGCCATATATAAACTACTAGACAAAAGTGATGACCCAGGGTCACACCCCAATTTTTGACCTTTTCAGACTAACATACAGAACCCTTAAACCAAACACCCCTTAAAAGTGGATTTCAACATTTTTATACCATAACAAACTGAATTAAGCAAGGAATTAAGTTGACCAGATATTAAATAAGCTATATAAGCAAGAACAAGCAATTTTTAATAACTAATAAGCAACAAAATAAGCTGGAACATATAAAGCAATATGAAAGGCTAAAATGGACAATTTTTGAGAAAACTTTAAAAGAAACTGAAATTTTTCATTAAAATTAAAAAGGTTACAAGGTTTTTAAATTAAAATGACAGAAAGACAATAAAAACATGAATTAAAGCTAAACTAAACTACTCCCTACAAACATCTCATACTTCTGTCTTCTTTCTGTCTTTAAATAAGCAGTCATGTCTTCAATTGTGGTGGTGGCTAGTTTGCTGTGCTGAGAGAGAAACAAGGTTTCATCTTGACCTTCTATTTTGCCTTGGAGCCCAAACCAATTGATCCTAGCCATCAATCCTTCGTCCAATCAAAACCCTTTGGATTGCCAACCTGTTTTTTTTTTGTTTATTATGAAGTGGGGTAAGGTGAGGGTGATGTTATTTTTGGCATGAGGTGAAGGTTTTAGTTGTGTTGTTGCAGGTTAAAGTGAAAAATGACAGATGAATAGTACGTATGGGGTTGGCGGGAAAAGGGAAGAGATAAATAGTGTTTTATATCTATTTAGGGTGCAGGGGAAAACTTTGAGGTCTTGACACCTTTGGCCCTTGAAAGTGTTATAAAGTGTTGTAAAGAAAGTCCTTGTTGGTGTATAATAGATCCCTGGAGTTAGGTTGTGGTTTGCACCGTTAGTCCCCAAGGACTAACAATGTTAGTCCTTGAAGGACTAACGGTGTAAGAATAAAAGGGTTAAGGGGGGTAACAGTGTTAAAGGGGTTTTATTGTTTGGGCCAGGGGCTTATATTTGGGCCGGCGGGTTTATAAAAAAAAGAGTAATGGGCTTTTTGGAATTTAAGGCTTATGGGTTTAATTTAAAGTAAAGGTGGGTGACAAACGGCCCACTAGGTGGGTTTTATAAGGGTGAGACCACTTGTTTAATTTATCATTTATTAGTTTTCGTTCTTTTTCGATGCGCCCTTTAACCAACATCATATCCCGGGTTACTTTGGACTTCGTCTTGACGTTAATAATGCCACAAACGTTGTCGAGTCGATCCGGAAATGTCCGTTTTAGCTCCGTTTCTAATCCTTTTTCTCCTTTGGCCTCAGTTTTTCACGCTCTTTTCAATTCCGCTCTCGGTTTTGTCCGGTTTGGCTTTGTTTTTGTTCTTTAGTGAATATCTGGTACATGCACAGTACAAACACAAAAACAAGCATATTTATGACATTTTATGTGCGTTTTTGGTCGTTTAGGATCATTTTATTAGGTAAAAGGTATGTGTAATTAAACGCATACCAATTGTCACAACCCAAAATTTTTAGAATTTTAAATTACTATTTTACCCTTTGACTTTTTGGTTCCGACTTGACTTTTTGACTTTTGACCTTTTACGGTCACATAAAAACGATTACCGCATAACCGGTAAAATTTTAAAACGTATTTAAATAATAAATCATAATTACTATTATTATCGCTCATTTTCAAATTTATTTTTCAAACTTATTTGACTTGAAAACGAGAAGATATATGTTATTCTTAAATTGACTTATCAAAAACGACCCACTAAATTACGATTTCACGACTCGGACTCTAAAGCAATTTGATGTAAAACGACATTCCGGACAACTTTTCAGATTTACCCGAGACACGAAACCAAGCAGAAAATGACTTAAATAGCCTCGCAAAATTTTTGAACATAACACGTACCGACACAAAAATAATTAAATTTATATTTAATTATCATATTTTAATAAATAAAAATATTTATTAAATTATTTAATATTTTATTGAAAAACATTTATTTAAAAACGCAAATGTTCAAATTAAAATTTCATATATTTACGGACAAAGCTTGCCCGTGATACCCGATGGTACCAAATAAATAATAATGATTTTAAATATATTTTATAAAAACATTTATAAAATAAGTCATGTAAATACTCATTTTTATGGGAAAAACTATTTGGAAAACAATGATGCAATTTTCGTAATTTAAATCAATCGTTAACTTACCGAAACGAGTCCCGAACTATTATTTATCAAAATTTACACTTATGGTCCATGTGGTTATATTTACAACACTAACCCTAAACTATTAAACACTTGTCACAAATTCTTCTAACTTCCTAGTATAAATAGAAAACCCATTAGGGTTTCATTTCATTTGTGTTACAACCTAGCCCCCAACTCCCTCTCCTCTCCACTTTTTCGGCCACCTGCGCCGCCCTCATTTCCGGCGAGATTTTCCAGCCGCCACCACACATCCACGCCCTCACCACAGATCCACCGTAACTATCACCCCCAACTCCACCACCTTTGCCTCCACCTCACCGCCACCAACCCGACACCATCTTCATCTCGTCACCACCATCACGACCACCACAACCACCCCGTCATCATCACCATCTTATCATCATCATCTTCGAAACCACCACCTCCAGCCGCCACCCACAAGGGTGCGTGTGGTTTCTCAGCCACACCAAAAAGGGTGCGTGTGGTTTAATAACAACAACATAGGGTGCGTTCAGTTTTGATAAAAACACCACCAAGGGGTGTGTGGTTAGCAGATTCACAGTTAGAGTGCGTTTGTTTTGATAAACACCACAAGGGTGTGTTTGTTTATGTGGTTCACACCACAAAAGGGTGCGTTTGGTTTGCACCAGCAGGGTGCGTTTGGTTTTTCCCGGCCTCCACCCACAGCCACCATGACTCAGCCACCGTCGTTGTCACCACCAAGATTTTGATGTTCGAGTTGTTTGGTTTAGAGTGCGCGCACATTTAGGTGTTCGAGTTGGATTTATATAAAATCGGCTAAAAATCATATTCAAGTTTTTATAAACATAAAACCAGATTAAAGTGGTGGTTAATGGTTATATAAATATAATATATTATAATATAATATATATATATTATATAATTATATAAATATATATATATATATATATATATAGTGTTATTGTTATTTTGCTTTTGTGATTATTAGTTCATTATGTGCGTTTGGATTTCGTGGAAAATCTGCCCATAGAGGGTGTTTGGATACGAGTTTAACAACCTTTAGGGGCGTTTGGATTTATGGATAAGCTGCCCCTAAAGGAGTGTTTGGCACAACATATTTCAGTAGCGTTTGGTTCGCTGTGTTACATCGATAAGGGTGTGTTTGGTTTTACTTATTTTGTTACTATTTAGTTTCGTCTAGATATATATATTGTAACACGTGAGTATATTGCAACATTTATTGATTAAGGGGAAAAACGTTAAATTTTGTGAATATGGAAAACGTTGTATAAACTAGTAGGTCATGCCGAAAATTTTATAAATTTCTATACTTAGTATTTTTCGCCAAAACTACTATAATCTCTTTGAAAACCGATAAAAAGAAATAAGTTATAGTCCTAAAAGAATTTTTAAATTTTTTTTTTTTTTTTGTAATGATACAATAAACCGGTAAATGAACGAAAGCTATACTTTTACAATCAAGACGACTAGTTTAGTTAAAACGCGTAACGAAATACTAAATTATAAAACATTATTTTATAATAACTTTTGTAAAAAGTTTTAAAGGCATCATTTACCTAATACGTAACTTTAAAACGTACGTTTTCTTTTATACAAGAACTATTATTCAATTATTTAAGTTGTGATTTATGAAAACGTGTCGAATCATTTTATTTAATTATTTTCTCACGTTTCTTATAAAATACTTGCAAGGTATTATATACTTCAATTAATCTTTTATTGGTTTTAGTCTTTAATTATATAATTATCACATCTGATTAATAATTGTTTACTTTCATGTGTAATATATACGGAAATATATTACACACTTTGCGTTTGCTTTTCGATTTATTTTATTTAACCAACCACCAAAGTCTTACAACTTGTAATCCAAAACCTTATCAACGTGTCACGTTGATGTACTTATCCATCAGAAAACCCAAAATTCAACCTCCTAAGCTAGTAGGACGTAGCCGTTAAGTTAAGCTACATCTTCTTGGTCGAGCCGATTTGTTTTTCGTTTGTGTGGTGCATATTATTTGCATATCTGCCAATTGTTCTGCAACGTCGAGGTGAGTTTCAAGCCCCACGTTTTACTTGTTTTACATATACTTTATTACTTTTGGGGTGAGAAACATGCTCATATTACAATCACCCTTTACCGTTACTGAAATTTCCAACTCGTTTATTATACGTTGTGATTACAAGAACTCCTTACATATTGAATGTCACTCTCGTTTGTATTTATGGATTAAAGTGTTTAAAAGCTTTAACGAAAACGTTAATTTCTTTACAATTGGACACAAAGTTGTTATTCTGTTATCGTTCTTGTTTAGTGTTGCCTAATTTTTGAGCTACAAATCAAATATTTGCCCGAACTATATCATGAACCTTAGTCACCTAAGGCCAATTAGATTGTTAAGTGAGTGTGAACGCTAAATAGATCTATTGGGACTAATTACCAACTATTTGGTTTGGTTCTAAATATGCTACGAACAAACGGATATATGTCATGTTGTTTTGGTTTGTTGTGTTCTTTTGGTTTGGGACACCAGTTAAGGGCAGGAATACTATGTGGCATGATATGATATGCCCTGTTGTTATTAGCATCGGTGTCATGAGCTTAGCGCAACAATAAATACTTGCATGTGAAGTTGTATTTGTTATAATGGTCACATGTGCTTTGTATGTGAAATCGTAAACTGCTAAGATTGTCACATACGCTTTGAAATCTTGTGGTCCCACACTAACTTTTGGGTTGCACATTCCAATTACAAAACCCTGTTTTTTTCATATACTTTAGTGAACTGTAATCCTAAACAATTTTTTAATTCTCATAAAATGTTTTTACTTAAACTATGAATCACTCAACTTTATGTTGACCGTTTTTAGCATGTTTTTCTCAGTTATTACTCAGGTTGAATTATCTTTGGACTTCTTAAAACGTGCTATGTGTGGAGTCTAACGTGCAATATGATACCTATTTCATTTCAAGACATCAAATAATCATACTCAGATATCTTTTGAAAAACAAAAATTTCGCTTCCGCTATCTTTTAAAACTAAATTATGCTTCCGCAACATTTTACTATTATGCTTTATGCAAATTATGTTACTTCTTTGAATACTTGTAAAACTATCTATTTTTAAATAAATGCAACGGAGTAAATAATGCAACGAGTTATGATTTTCAAAACGTCCATTAGTGGTCGTTCTCTCGTGCCTTGTGTTCAAAGTATGATGAAGTCACGCCCTCGGACACGTATTCCGTCCAGGCCCCGTCTGGGGGTGTGACAATAATGATGTGTTGTCGTTGTAGGTTAAAAACCTTATCAAGTTTTACTATTTACATTTTGCTGACTTAACCTAAAATAACACCTTAACGGGCAGTGTACCCGGTCAATGGTAGTTTCATGATAAGTAGGGTGTCGAACACTAAGAGCGAGAACTTAATTCCTAAGTCTATTAGTATTTTAGTTATCTAATGTTATTCTAATTTCTACGTTAAACCTATACTAAGTTAAACCTACTCCTAATTCTAACGGGACAGGGGGTTTAGTTTGAGAGACTAGCACGGGTTGTTATGGTAACTTAACCTACTAACTACGCTCTAACATACGCAAGTAAACAGACAAAAGGAAGAAAGGGAGATCGAGTCTAATATAAGAACACTGTATTAACCATCTTTAATCCGATTCAATGTTGGTATAGCTTGATTGTGCAATGATCGACTTAATTCGAGGCGGTATATCATTCCTAGATCTAGGCGGGACTTCTTCCTAGAACCTAGACACGCATGACCTATCACGTGATGCGCATCCGCATAAAGTACCCTATTTATTGATTATAATCTATCTTAGAGGACAACACGGTGTATGTCGTACAAACTCTAGCGCATGGAGACTTTACCTAGTTACTGCTTATCGATAACTTGTATTTGGTGTTTAACTTGTATTGGTTGTGTTAGTCTATTCTAACTGTTCATTCCTATAACCCAGGCTCATAACAAATATTTGTTAGTCCTAACGACTGCCTACCAACCTATTTAGTCTAACTTGTTCGCTAAACCAGGGCAAGCAGAACGTTACTTGTGATCTTATTTGTTCCGCCTATACGCATTACTATATGGAGAGCTAACCTCGATCATATCCCTAGGCAGAGTTGAATGAAAGGTCGCATATTAAAGCACGTAAACAAGTATCATGTGATAAACATAATCAATAATCAACGATAAATTAAGGAAATCAACAAGCATATACCAAACATTAAACTTTCATATTGTAACACATACAAATGTCATAGATGAACACTAAGGCAAACTAACCTAGTTAAACGAATGATGCCAACAGTGGACGCGTATTTAGAGTATGTTAAGATTACAAAGTGAATTCTATTAAATTAAGAACAATACTCGGTGTTCTTTGCTCTTTTTGCCTTCTAAAAATCGTCCTTGGTGGTTAGGGTTTCGTCAATATGGTTAAGCCCATCCCAAAATCGAGTTTAAGGTTTGTATTTATACTTGCTAGAAAATAGGTCGATACGCCATGTTGGACTCCTCCAATACGGCGTATTGGGGGTTTCTTGGAGTAGGAAGCACGTTTAATATCTTCCAGAATATTCTTTTATTATATCTTGGATACGGTGTATAGAGGTCTTCTAGATACGGCGTGTTGAGCTCTTGAGTCTTCGTGGTATTTGGTGAAGTGCAGGCACGGATACGTCATATCTTCCTTGTTGGATACGGCATATTGGTTGTCAGAGACAGTTTCTTCAAATGTCTTCGTTTAAGCTCCAAATTGTGTGCCTTTGCGTTAATTCTTCACCAAGTGCTCCATAATTACTGCAAAACTAAACATACACGATTAAGTACCAATTCATGCAATAATTATATCAAATGGGATATGAAACGTAGGATAAATGATGCTAATTAGATGACCTTATTTGATGTCATCAAATATCCCCCCACTTGAATCCTACTTGTGCTTAAGTAAACTTTAGAAAACTTATGAAAATGTATCATAACCGTTGTAGAATTTTTCCTTTAAAGGCAATCATTAAGTTCAATTACTAGTACACAACCAAACACCTCACGAAATAGGAAAATGAGAACACTCAAATCACTCAACTAATCTATGTGGTAACATTTAAGTAATTCGTTCAATTGCTCGATCATGACAAGTATTATATCATACGCTTGGCAAGGATACACATCTCTACCACTAAAGCTAAGGAGGAAGAAGTCTAAAAAGGTAAATTGGATAAGGCTTAGGGTTCGATCATTCTCGCAATCTTTCACCAAAAGTACCACCCCAAAAAGGAAGACGAAAACATAAATACACTCCCATAATGATGGGATAGACATCCATAAATGCTCAATTCCTAATTCGGATTTAACCAAGGGTTAGGATGAAGAACGATATAGGGTATGTAGCTTTTAATCTCTTCCAACGGAAGTACACCAACAATGCGGTCAAAATCAAACATACACATCCGAATCCACAGAATAGACACGCAAAATTGCACACATCCTCATTCGAGTAAACCAAAGGAAAAGACTAGGTTTAGGAATATAATTGGTGTTCAATAAAATAAACAAAACAAATAGATTAAGTCCTATAAAAATAAGGTACATGTTGCTACTAACTTTCTCGACCATCCCTTAATAAAGACACAAAATAAAACACCAACTCACACTTTGACTTTGGATACTCACGCTTTGGTAGACACGAATTTGGCTTATAGAATGCCTTGGCCAATTAATAGATCAATACAGCCTTAGTTATTGTCCCTATGACAATAACTCCCAATCATCCACAATACATACTATAGAACAATAGTGACGATATCGACCACTTTATATAAGAAGGTACACGGCTGGTTTATTTCAACCAAAATACAACAATACTCTACAAACTTGCCTTTTTGTATTCTTCTAATTTGTTCAATTTGTTTTTTTACCAAACATTACACGAATTTCGGTGTATTTTCACCATCTTACGATCATCATAATTCCGGATAATTTTTCCATAATCCTCGATATTTCAGATTTATAAAAATAATAGTGAAAGTAGTTTAAAAACACAAAAATTCAACGACTCAAAAAATATACACTACTTTCACATTCTCGTTGTATTGTGCAATTTCCCGACCTAACCAAAGATAGAAAATAAACACGACCATAGGAAATACAATACTTTACACAAAAGCAACTAGCAACTCGATTAAGGACTTAATCTAATAGTGTAGGCTAAGGTGTAAAGGTGCAACGAAACAAATATTTATGGTGGAAGAATGGCTTCGGTTTGCTAGGGGTATCATACTCTAAAAATGAGAGTAAACAAAAGGGTTTATACGGGGGTTAATTAACTGATGCGATTAATTAATATCACGAACATATAAAGGCTATTTGGGTGTAATCCTAGAAATTTACCAATTTAGTCAAGTTACTCCATCTAAATCCATAGAACTTATCATTATGGTCTCGAATAGATATACCAAGCTAAGTTTTAAAGTTTACCACATTACTGGCACACTCATATTTTTGTGGAATTTAGGATAATTCGGGAGAAACAGAATAGGCTAAATCTCACAATAGGAATTAAGGGTTATTTGTGCGGGTTATGTAACTAATAATTTCACAAAATTATGCTCGATTTTTTTTTAATTTGACTATTTTTTAGCATTTTAATGTGAAAATTAAGGACAAGTAAGCGTTCTAATTCTCCTCCCCACACTTGAATTATACAACCCCCTCATTGTATATATAAACATTTAAGTACATAAAATAAAGAATTAGAACGAGAAACTCCCCTGAAATTTGCTCGGTATGATCTTCCTTTTTGCGTTTGCTAGAAAGAATGTGTTGGACAGCTGCCTTAAAATTATTCAAGACTTCAACGATTTTGACCACTTCTAGATCTTTCGAACTCTACCACAAATTATTTTCATTGTATTCCAAGAAGGTCCTGTAAAATTAAGAAAACAAAATGAAATCTATCTCCGGTATGTGTTCGGTTAGAAAAATAAAACAAAACAAACTGTATAGGGCTCCAATACGCCTTATCATTAAACCTGGATACGCCGTATGGAGTAAACCTGTAAAAAGTTTAATACGAGTCAGAAGTCCAATACACCATATCATGGCATGAATACGCCGTATTGAGACAACCGACAATAATGTTTAAACGCGGAAAAGTAAAGGACTGTATAACGTCCAGATTGGGTCAATACCCAGTATCCAATGGTAGTGGATACACCGTATTCAGCAACTGGGATGACAGACTTGATAAAATTAAATAACAAGCCAGGTTGTCTCCCGGTAAGCACTTTTGTTTATAGCAAAGTCTTTAAGTTTGACTTGTTCTTCAGCTTCCACGCACTTGTAAACACGCTCTCTCTCAATTCCACTCTTAACTTGGGTACAGTACTTCGTTCCGTAATCTAATCAACGAGCTAAGGTGCTGAACTTACTACCAGTCTTTGTTCTATCATACACAATCAAAGCAAAACATCATATCATAATATATATATACAAAAATGGGAATTTGTTTAAAGTTAGATACATCATGACATGAATAATAAATATACAAAAGATAGAAACAAAAAGATAAGAGAGAGAAAGATCATGGGTCTAGCTGCTGGGGAGCTGCAGAGGTGCTAGCGCCATCGGTCCTGCGCCTCTGGTACTCAAGCGGTGAATCTGAATATGGAGTGTATGTCACCCCGCTCATGTCCATCATCAGCGAGAGGCTGGTGACTGTCCAAGTAGTAAATTGGGAGAAATCCTGGGCCATGATGTCCAACACCTCTCTTTGTCCCTCTAGCGCCTCACGCACACCATGTAACTCCACCTCCAGTCTAGCAATCCTCTCACCATGATTCCTAGGTGTTGGCGGCACAACCTGCGGTACCTCCTCATCCTTGGCACCACCTCCAGGAGCCACTGGAGCCTCCTTAGCAACTCCACTAACATCTCCCTCATGCCTAGCAGGTCCTGTGGGTACCCAAGCCCAAGTATCATCGAGCTTAACACAGATCTGCAATCGAACCAGCTCGGTCATATCCATAATAGGCAGTGCAGGGAGAATAATTGTCAACCCTTGAAGTCTCTCCTCGCTCAAGAGTCCAAATTGCTCAGCCAACCAAGCCACAAACTGTCTACTGGAGATCAGAGCCCCGCTCTTCCTCCCCATGAAAAATCTCCTTATATACGGGCCAACAAGTAAGGGACGTTGACCGATCCAACATCTAATCCTCTCAAGTAAAACAAGTCAGTCGCGGTCACCTTCTCAGGTGCCTGACTCCTACCATCAATATTGTGTGTCATCATCTTGTGGCAAAGTCTCAACACAGGATCTCGAATTGAAGTATAAGAGGGGGGATCCTAAGAAATCTCCATCAGTGGAAATATCTCTCCAATAATTACATAGATCCCCCTTCCTAGGGATCCGCCTCTGGCTCTCGCTCTAATACCTAGTAAACCTGGGGGACTCCATCTCCTCCCTCGTATGCAAGCCTAAAGCTAAGATGAACTCCCTCTAGCTTATATGTCTCCTAGAACCTCCTAACTAAAACTGAAGCACATGAGGAGTATTAAGACCAAGCAATGTCTTGCCAAATCTAAACGTACTAAAGAACTCTAGAATGAGCTCCCGAACCAGTGGTCCCCTGGTCTCGAATACCCGACCCCATGCCTGGCTAGTAAAGGAACAACCCCCTCATCATCACGATGCTCCATCAGCATCCGAGCATGCAAAACATCCCTCATCAGCTCAGGCATACCCTCAAAATCAAGTACCTAAACCCTATGTGAATCCCTATCATAAATCCTATCCAATCTCTCCTCAAAATCAGCAATGTCTTTGTCAAAGTACTCCAAAACCCTCGTATCTCAAGAACGGGTGCCTCTACTCATGTGGTGGTAAAGGTGTCATATCTGTAGATTTTAAGAAAAGTTAATACATTCTGTTAATGGGATAAATATGACGTATGCAAGAAATGAATACACCGTATAGAGGTGGGGTTAAATACTTCATATCCATAGAATGTTAATATAGAGTATTGGTCAATAAGGTTCAATACGTCGTATTGAGAAACTACAAACGACGTATGGGGTATTAGTTCAATAAGGGCGGAGTGATACGGCGTATTAGCTTGTTCAATACGCTGTATAGGAGATCAAAGGGGTAATTTTCAAAAATCTCCCATACGACATATCCACACCCTTCATATACGTCGTATAGTATGCGTGAATTGGGTAAAAATGATCAATACGCCGTATCCAAATGGATGGATACGTTGTATAGAAGATAAGATTTGGAAAAAAAGCTCTCGATACGCCGTATTCATTTTACCGAATACGCCGTATCGAGTTTTGCAGTTATAATGAAAAAGGGATTTCCTACTTCTACCCATTTGACCCATTCAATCAACACTATCAATATCACATCTCTTCACATGAATTAAAAACAAAGATACTCGAAAAAGATTGGCTTCCAAGATTTTTCGCGGTTAAAATTCGTATGTGAGTAATTTTTGTGTGTAAAATTAGATCTGGCGTATCTGTTGGGTTTATATACCCAGACTGCATACGACGTATTGAGGTTTCCCCAATACGTTGTGTTGGGTGAAAATGTTAACTTTGTCAACGCATGTTAAAAATGGTGGATACGTCGTATTAATTTTAGTTAATACGCTGTATCCCTTATTGGAGACCAATTCCTTTAAATTAACAGAAAAACATACCTTGGCCTCTGCAACACTCTTGGATAACCACCATCCTTATAAAACAGCTTAGGGTCGAAGGGAATGCCAAACGACACATAGAGATTTTTAATTAAGAAAATCAATGGCTTCCCTTCGTGGAAATTTATTTGACTAATCGAACCGATGATTGGAATAAAATTATTTCTCTTAAATGGTTTGCAATCATTGTTGTGATTATTTTCTAAGCTCCCATTAAACTTAACGGGAGCTATTTCCTTGTTTTCACAAGTAACAATTTCCGTTGGTTTAATATCAATGTTTACCAAGCACGATTCATTATTAATTTTAACATAATCATCTACCGGTTCCGGTTTTAAAATACTTACACGAATCATTTTATAAACAAACGAATCCTCTTCATATTCTGCAATATAATCCTCGTCCTCGAAATTGGGAAATGATATGCTAAAATCAATGTCAGATTTAATTGCATTGTAAATACTTATAGTGGGTTCGGATGAAACATTTTAAGATGATGTTGATGCATCATTGTAGACGATAGCTGGGAAATCTGTTTAAAAATATTCAAAAAATCAAGATCTTCACAATATACTTTACCGTACATAGTAATTTTTTAATTAAACGTCTCTTTGCGTCTTTGAGCTTTCTCAGCAAGAAGCTCAATGTACTCCTCCATGGTTAAATCACATTCATCCATGCTCACCTAGCTGAAGAATATAAACACAAGACACAAAAAACATAATACGGAAATAAAACTAATCTAAATTACGCTACTCTAAACTAGAAACACTAATAAAAACAAGAATAAAAAAGCTCACTCCTCAGCAACGGCGCTAAAAACTTGATGTGCTGTCGTTGTAGGTTAAAAACCTTATCAAGTTTTACTATTTATATTTTGTCGACTTAACCTAAAACAACACCTTAACGGGCATTGTACCCGGTCGATGGTAGTTTCGTGGTAAGTAAGGTGTCGAACACTAAGAGCGAGAACTTAATTCCTAAGTCTATCAGTATTTTAGTTATCTAATGTTAGTCTAATTTCTACATTAAACCTATGATAAGTTAAACCTACTCCTAATTCTAACGGTACAGGGGGTTTAGTCTGAGAGACTAGCACGGGTTGTTATGGTGACTTAACCTACTAACTACGCTATAACACACACAAGTAAATAGACAAAAGGAAAAAAGAGTGATCGAGTCTAATATAAGAAAATTGTATTAACCATGTTTAATCTGATTCAATGTTGGTATAGCTTGATTGTGCAATGACCGACTTATTTCGAGGCGGTATATCATTCCTAGATCTAGGTGGGACTTCTTCTTAGAACCTAGACACGCATGACTTGTCACGTGATGCGCATCCGCATAAAGTAACCTATTTACTTATTATAATCTATCTTAGAGGACAACACCATGTATGTCATACGAACCCTAGCTCATGGAGACTTTACCCACTTATTGCTTATCACTAACTTGTATTTGGTGGTAGTTCACTGTTCCATTCTATACCCAGGAATCAGAATGTTATTTTGTAGTCCTACGCCACCACCTAGTCTAACTTTTTCGCTAAACTAGGGCAAGCAGGACGTTACTTGTGATCCTATTTGTTCCACCTATACGCATTACTATATGGAGAGCTAACCTCGATCTTATCCCTAGGCAGAGTTGAATGAAAGGTCGCATATTAAAGCACGTAAACAAGTATCATGTGATAAACATAATCAATAATCAACGATAAATTAAGGAAATCGACAAGCATATACCAAACATTAAACTTTCATAAACATGGCTAATACCTAACGGTATTAGCCGTTAACCATTGTAACACATACAAATGTCATAGATGAACACTAAGGCAAACTAACCGAGTTAAACGAATGATACCAACAGTGAACGTGTATTTAGAGTATGTTAAGATTACAAAGTGAATTCTATTGAATTAAGAACAATACCCGGCCTTCTTTTCTCTTCTTGCCTTCTGAAAATCGTCCTTTGTGGTTAGGGTTTCGTCAATATGGTTAAGCACACCCCAAAATCTAGTTTAGGGTTTGTATTTATACTTGCTGTAAAATAGGTGGATACGCCTTATTGGATCCTCCAATACGGAGTATTGGGGGTTTCTTGGAGTAGGGACCACGTTTAATATCTTCCAAAATATTCTTTTATTATATCTTGGATACGGCGTATAGAGGTCTTCTAGATACGGCGTATTGAGCTCCTGAGTCTTTGTGGTATTTGGTGAAGTGTAGGCACGGATACGTTGTATCTTCCTTGTTGGATCCGGCTTATTGGTTGTCAGAGACAGTTTCTTCAAATGTCTTCGTTTAAACTACAAATTGCGTGCCTTTGCGTTAATTCTTTACCAAGTGCTCCATAATTACTGCAAAACTAAATATACATGATTAAATTCCAATTCATGCAATAATTATATCAAATAGGATAAGAAACATGGGATAAATGATGCTAATTAGATGACCTTATTTGATGTCATCAGATAACCATAACGGAAACAAAAATGGATGGGAAATATATAGGGAGTGGGTTTTTGGGTGAATTTAGGGTGAAGTGGTGAGTTAACTATTTATAAGAATAGATGTTGATTTGGTTGCTAAGACAAAGACTTGGACAAAGATATACAAACTTTTTAAAACTCTACATCAATCTCTTTTCTTTTTCTTTTCTCTAATTATTTTTGAATGATAACTAACTTGGGGTTTATAACACACCCCTACACTTGAGTTTTTGATAGCTCATTACAATTTACTAAGCTGATGACTCGAATTGAGATGGATCAACATAACATCGAGCTTATTGAGCTCTAATGGGAGTAATAAATTACTTCTTCCCCAATTCTTCATAAGATAAAGACTACCATAAATCCCAATCGTTCAAAAACTGTATTTACAAGGATAAAGATATAGCAATCGTGTACTCAAATAATTAACTTGGGTTTGACACAATAATGTACTAAAAATGAATACATACAAGGTAGGCTAAGGTGATTTGGGATGCATCATTTAGCAATTCCTATTACTCACTATGAGGTCTCGGGATGCATCACAAAAACAAGTTCTAGAATTTAATATACTACCGGTACACTCATATAATTTTAAACCGATACCAATGCTGCTTTAGCAATGTGACCAAAACCACATTAACATCCATAACGATGGAAAATATTGACCCAATAATGTAACGCTCTCGGATATTCAAACATTCCGCTGCATGCTCAGATTTGAGGGTGTTACAATTTTGGTGTGGAATTTGAGTGGTAGGGTTATTGTAATAGTCATATAAATTCCTATCCATGAGACGCAATTAATACTCGATTTTTATCGGTGCGTGTCATAAATATTTTTAAATTTTTGTCAAAATTGCCGTTTATTTTGTATTTCGATATATTACCCCATCATTTTACGGAACAAGTGAATGAAAATTGTAGGAATTGTTTCCAAGGCTTATTTTCCCTCTACACTTAAGACGAACATTGTCTCCATGTTTTGAAAAGTACCCGTAAAACGAATAAAGGGAAAAGAAAAAAGTCAAGAGAAACTAGTACTCCCCTGGTTTATTTAATAATGGAGAAGAAACATATGATAACTGGCTAAATAGTCATCCAAGATTCGTCCTCCTGAAACTTTCTAACAATTTTCGGGCTTCTTCTATCAAATATAACATGTAAATCAAAGACAAAGATAACTACACCTAGCGTAAAATCGGCGGGATGGTGATATATACAACGAAACTTTTAGAGTTGACTCTATAAAAGTAGTAAAGATAGGATGAATGTACTAATGTAATCTAGATTTCTGCAGGTTTTTCAGAAAATTACAAACTTGGACATTGTACCAGATTATTTTTTCAAAAATAATAAAATAATTCGAATTTTCACAGGTCTGGAGGCGCGACGACGTCAGGAAAATCCTGACGTCGTCTCCAGATACTGTGAAAATATCACATTCATTTTTCTTGGAAAAATCTTCTACACGTAATTCTATTAGTTATTCTTGTAGAAAATACTACATAAAACCTGAGATTAATCATCACAATCATATGACTCGAAACTGCCATGAATTAACCTAAACAATTTATTTAATATATTTGAATTGGTTCTTATAAACAGGATATTTTTTACAACTTTATTGAAATAACTTTGATTGCAATTGAGACGAGGTTAAAGACAAAACAAAGCATGATCAACAATATTTCCAACATAAATAAACAAACAATATAGAATTAAAACACACATGACACTCCTAAATGCGGGAAATAAAAGATTTGATTGCCTCCCAAAAAGCGCTTTTCTTTATTTAACGAGTCCTGCAGCTAGACTCGGATTCGTGTTCGATGTTGGCTTGTTGATGATCATGCATGTTTTCTACTAACTATAAACAAATCATACCATAGAGAAATTTAGCTTGTTGTGTGATACACACCACTATGAACAGTTAAGATCGTTAATGGATTACAAAGGCCTGGACTCTCAAGAAATCAGTTACAAGTTGTTATAGGAAAGATTAGGAGAGAAGGGTTTTTACACACAAAATGATTAGCTAACTATGAGAAATGTTATCTAAGGGGTATTTATACAGGAATGGGACGTAGAGTTGGTTGTTGGGTTGACTTATGTTAACTCCAACTTTGACATGTATCACTCCATCCCGCTTGAAATGATGCTTGTCCTCAAGCATCAAGCCATTCCCTGAACATACACAATGAACTGATCAACCCCGTGAATAACTTAATGAACTATCAACCCTTTCCATTCCCAAGGATCCAAAAGGCAAATCTCGTATCTTTATCAGCA
>BQNB010064491.1:0-35292 GCA_026074375.1 Tanacetum coccineum | reverse complement strand
GCAGGAACTATATACCTGCCAGTAGGAATTTTAATACTAACAGTAGCAATTACTCTACCAGTAGGAACTACATACCTACCAGTAGAAACTAATAAATATAAATATACCTAACAGCGATGATAGCTATACTTCTGGAACGGGTGTCAGAAGGACTGTGCAGGTTGCTCATGAATGCACCTACCCGGACTTCCTAAAATGTCAACCCTTGAACTTCAAGGGCACTGAGGGAGTTGTAGGACTCACTCAGTGGTTCGAAAAGATGGAGTCTGTTTATAGCATAAGCAACTTCACAGTAGCATGCCAGGTCAAGTTTGCTACATGTACCCTGCAAGGAAATGCTCTTACATGGTGGAACTCCCATGTTAAGACCACTACTCCTGAAGCTGCCCATGCAATGCCATAGAGGACACTGAAAAAGATAATGACAGACAAATACTGCCCAAGGGGTGAAATTAAGAAACTAGAGTTCGAAATGTGGAATTTGAAGGTAAAGGGTAACGATGTAGTAACCTATAGCCAACGTTTCCAAGAACTGGCACTAATGTGCGATCGGATGTTTCCTGAAGAAATAAACCAACTTGATAAATATGTCGGTGGCTTACCCGACATGATCCATGGCAGTGTGATGGCAACTAAGCCAAAAACAATGCAGGATGCCATTGAGTTCGCCACTGAACTCATTGATAAGAAGATCAACACTTGGGCTGAACATCAGGCTGACAACAAAAGAAAGTCTGATGACACCGCCAGGAACAACCAGAATCAACAACCAAACAAGAGACAAAACACACCATGATGGTCCTTGTGCTCCCAAATGCCACAAGTGCAACCGATTTGGTCATTTAGCTCGTGACTGCAGGAATCCCCTAAATGTCAACACTTTGATCTACTCCAAAAGTAAGAAGGAACATAAAGAACACCTTAGGCAGATCTTGAAATTGCTTAAGAAGGAAGAATTGTACGCCAAGTTCTCCAAGTGTGAATTCTGGATCTCCAAGTGTGAATTCTGGATCTCCAAGGTACAATTCCTTACACAAACACACAGAATTAATCAGAGGCAGAGCTGAGTTTTTGAATGTGGGCTCAAGGCATGTTAAGAGGATTTGCCCAAAATTGAAATCACACAACAACCGGGTAATCGGTTTGGAAATGCCAAGCTTCAGTAGAGGTGTACCATGGGCAATGCAGGGCAAACCCGGTCAACAATGTCGTTCATGGTACGTTTCTCCTAAACAAACCGATATGCATCTATTTTATTTGATACCGGTGCCGATAGATTTTGTATCTACTGCATTTAGTCTCGCGAATGGTTTATCACCCAATGCATTAATCATGATTATATTCGAACAAGCCGACGGCGAATTGAAGGGTTAACACTATTATTCGAGGTTGGTATGTTAAACTTCTAAATCATCCGTTCAACATAGACCTATGCCCGTAGAACCTAGATGCGTGAGTTTGACGTGATAAATTGTATGGATTGGTTGGCAAAGTACCATCGTTATTGTCCTGTGCGGAAAAGCTCGTTCGTATTCCTTTAGGAGACGAAATTTTAATCGTTCAAGGTGAAGGAAGCAATCAATAAACACGAGGACCCCGATTAAACATCAACTCGGTACTAAGGCGACAAGAGTATTTAACGAAGGGATGTCACATATTATAGCAAATATCACGCAACCAAAGACAGACAAGTCAAACGGGAGACGACTTGAAGATGTGACAGTTGTTCAAGAATTCCTGAAGTTTTTCCTAGGACTTGCCGTGTAATACCACCCACTCGACAATGGATTTCGAACCGATTTGGTACGAGGGTGCTACATCCTGTAAGCACGTCACCAAATAAGATTAAGCACCGTCCGAAATGAAGGAACTGCGGAGTCTACTACAAGACTTACGACAAGGCCTTCAAAGACCAATTCCCACACCCTGAAGGAGCTCCTATTTTATTTGTAAAGAAGCGAACAACACAGAGAGAGAGGGATCGTTCGATGTGCATTTGATTACCGGGGATTGAACAAAACTGACAGTGAAGAACCCTACCCACTCCCAAGGATCGTTGACCTATCGACTAGCTGCGCGCGTGTGAGACGAAGTAATTTATTCAAAGAATCAATCTAAGGTCAGGTATCACCAGTTGAGAGTTCGAGAAGAAGACATTCCCAAGACTGCATTCAGGACTCGATACGGTCACTATGAATTCCAAGTCATGTCTTTTGGTTTGACTAATGCACCGGCCGTGTTTATGGACCTTATGAACTGGGTGTGTAAACCGTATCTGAACAAGTTTGTAATTGTCTTCATCGATGACATTTTGATCTACTCTAAAAGTAAGAAGGAACATGAAGAACACCTTAGCAGATCTAAATTGCGAGAGCGCGTGACAGTGAAGCGAGAGATTACCCTAGTTGACGAGGGGGGGGGGGGGAGGGTGTGGAAGTGGGCGGGGGGGGATGGCGGCGCATGGTAAAGGATGAATATGCATAGGGGGATTGTCGGGGGCGGATGGGGTATTCACAGAGGATAGCGCGGGCTGGCGCGGGGGAGGGAGGGGGGGACACACACACACACACACAAGCGAGAGAACGTCTCCCTAACACACACCACACACAGAGATCGCTAATTTTAGCTGGTGATTACTTCTCTTAGCGTTAATATGGTTATTGTAGCCGTCTATTATAGAAATTCCAATCGAAGGGTTTTCAAAGATCGCCAGTCAATGACCAAACTACCCAGAAAGGGATAATTTGATTGGGGCGAATAACAAGAAGTAGCTTTTAAACCTGTGAAGCAGAAGATTTGCAGTGCACCAATCCTGGCCTTACTGGAGTGGAATGCAAAGATTTCATCGTCATACTGCGATGCTTCACAGAGGGTTTGGGCGCTGTGTTTCTGGAAAGAGAAAAGGTGAATTCTTATGCATTACGCAGCTTACCAATTCATGAAAAGAACTATACGACTCCATGATTTAGAACATGGGGCATTAGTGTTTGCTCTAAATAGTGGAGCACTATCTGTACAGAACCCAGAGCATGGTGTCACTGATCACAAGATATACAACACATTCTTGATCAGAAGGAATTAAATATGAGGCAACGTCGCTGGTTAGAGTTGCTGAGTGATTACGATTGTGAAATTCGTTATCACCCAGGGAAGGCGAATGTTGTTGCTGATGCTCTGAGCAGGAAGGAACGAGAACCACTAAGGGTTCGGGCCTTAGTGATGACTATTGGCTTGGATCTTCCTAAATAAATCTTGAAAGCTCAGACTGAAGCACGAAAGCCAGAGAACATCAAGAAGGAGGATGTTGGGGGTATATTGGTTGAGAATTCAAAAGATCCGGAGAAACTTAGAACCAAAAGTTGGAACCACGAGCGTATTGGAACTTGTGCTTAAATGGCATGGAGTGGTACGCGCGCAATCTCTCTCTATGCGACTTTAAGGGACTGTTGTTCATGCACGAGTCCCACACGTCTAAATACCTCTATTCATCTGGTTCTAACAAATATACCAGGATAGAAGAAACTATACTGGAGCCCAATATGAAAACCAACTCACCACCTATGTTAGCAAATGTTTGCGCGCGAGTAGGCAAAGGTCAAGACCGAACAACAGAGACCCATCAGTGGTTTGTAGTGAACCCGAGATACCTAAAGGAACTGGGAAACATCATGATGGATTTTGTCACGAAGCTTCGTAAGTCGTTACAGGGTTATGACACTATTTAGGTGATCGTTGACCGACTTACAAAGTCTGCCATTTTTATGCCAATGAGGGAAACGGATCCTATGGATAAACTGGCAAGAATGTACCTAAAGGAGGTAGTCACGAAGCATGGAATACCTGTTTCAATTATCTGTGATCGTGACCCTCGGTTCCGCATCAAATTTCTGGAAGTCACTTTCAGAAGGCAGAGAGTTAGAGAGCAAGTTTGGATATGTGAGTACTTGCAAATCATTCCGTAAACGACGACAAAGCGAGAGAACCATCCAAACGCGCGAGCGCTGAGCGAGCGATGCGAGCCGTGCTTAGCCGAAATCAACTGGAAATGGTTTGGGTTAAAACATTTGACATTAGTCGAGTGAGAGAGCATACAATAACATTATCATCCACATTATGGCTGCAACCGTTGAAAACACTTATGGTCAAAAAGTGAGCGTTCACCGTGTGTTGGGCCGAGGTCTGGACAAGTTTAACTCCTGGATCTAGAATTAGTGCAAGAAACAACGGAGAGGATCATCCAGATCAAACAAAGGATTCAAACCGCTCGCGATCGACAAAAGAGCTACGCTGATTTAAAGCATAAACCGATGGAGTTTCAAGTTGGAGATAAAGTTATGCTTAAGGTTTCTCCTTGGAAAGGGTCTACATTTTTATGCAAAACGGGGGGGAAGAAACCCCAGATAAGGGTGACATTAAATCTGTCACTGAAGTGGTTGTTGATCAGATGCACCAACCATGGAGAACCTTTGCAACAATCATCATGTCATAATTCGTATTTCAATCCGACACATATCCCAAGTCATGATTCATTTTTACCTTTTAGTTAGAAGTCGTTATTTTTGCTTTTTAGCCGATTTAGTAAAAATCGTCGTTATTGGCTATTGGAGAGCCGTGCTTAGGATTTTTATCCGTTTAAGCGTTCGAGAGGTTAAAATTTTCATATTTTGCTCCGGAAATCCGGTTATTTTGTTTTCAATATTTTGTGACCTTTTTCCCGCGCTTTAGCCGAAACCGTGTCAAAACTTTATTTTTACACGATCAAACACTTTTATTCAATGTTTTAGCCCAAAATAGTGTGTTATAAATTTTACAAAAAAAAATTATATGTAAGCTATCACACCTCGTGTTTTAGGTTATTGTACGACATTATGTAATTCACAATTTATTTTTAGGGTTTTACGCGTTTGCTCTTAAATCGTAATCGTTAAGCTAAATCGCGTAAACTAAAAATGATCATTCAATGTAAACGGGCATTAAACGATTAAACATTTACATCAAGCAAGTGTTAAATGATTATTATGAGGATAATTATCAACTTTGTTCATCTTATTTTTATTGGTTACGTAAAATGCTTACGTTTCGCGATAAAATGCGTTTCGGCATTCCCGGAAGCACCAAAACCTATCTACGCTTAAGCAAATACCCACGATTATACCCAATACACAAAATAATCAAAATATCATCCCATATATGTTAAGGTGGCCGGATATGCAAGGGATAGGACCAAGAAATATCTATTTCATGACTACTTACCCTAAAATATCAAGATAAGGCTTATCTTAGGGAACCAAGTCTTACACCTTTACATACACTTGACCACTTGCCCTAGAAATCCTCCTTTGGTTCCTTGACTTAGTCCTCTATGTATATAAGGCCTTAGCTAAGCAAGTAAACCACATCTCTCATTTACAAAGTGTAAACAAGAACAAAACCCTCCCTTTCTCTCTATACATAGCCACGGCTCAAAATTATTATCTTAAGCAATCCATACAAAATTTTCTACCACATATACAAGCATACACACATCATATCTAAGACCTACTAAGGTGGTTTCAAGGCTTGGTTAACCATTTGCAAGGAAGGAAGCAAGAAAAGGAAGCTAGGGTTTACTTGGGAAAATTAGGGTTTTCACCTTATATTTTCAAGCCAAGGGTTGTAATCACAAGGGTGTGATTGTTATTATTTTCTCTACTCATCCACTCAAGGTTATTTAAAACCCTAATCAATTCATACTTATGATTTTATGTGTTCATATGTTCTATTTAGCTAAATCACCATTTAGGGTACTTTTGAATATGTAAAATGAATTTTTACATATGATCAATGTTTTGTGAACTTATTTACATGTTATATGGATGCTAATATGATGATATAATGAAAGTATAACTCTTGTACACACTTGGTTTAAGTATAAAAAGTTCATGAGTAAACATGTTAAAATTAGGGTTTCATTAACAACTTTTGATTAAAGTAAGATTAGAGGACTTGTTATCTTGAACACATGGGAAAAATATGAACTAATGGACCTAATATATGTATGACATAAGATATAAGTGTTGTAAAGTAGTTGTAACAAGGTGTTGAAGCTTAATGGTACAAAAATCAAGCTTAAAACATGTCTTAATCAAAAACTTCAAACTTTCTGTTTTGGTTCGAATTTGGTAACAGCCATATTAGGTTTTATAAATATAGTACATCTCATAAGGATTCCAAAATGATAAGAAACTCGAAAATCGGATTTATAACGAAGAAGATACGCTAGTTACGAGTTTACGACGCTAAATACTTTATAAAACAAATTTTATAAAAAGTTACTATTCATGGCAGAAACTTATACTTTGTAAACATCAATAATATGATAAAACTTTCAATTACGAGAACGTGTTCGAAATCGAAAATGAATCGCTAAATCGGAGAGCCTTATCGAATAAGATACGACATTTACAGGTTTTGCGTTAATAAGTTGTAATCTATAATGAACAGTAAAAAAACTATTCACAACAGAATCTTAAAAACCTAAAAATGTGATTTTATGAATCAATTCGTTTCTTAATACAAAAGCAGCACGTGCGGCGTAAGGAAACGCAGAAACGGACTTAAAAACGGACCCAAAAGTTATGTCATTTTTGCTAAAGGCGTAATTATAAACATTTTTACTTTATAATTACGATTTCACTTTAAAGATTAGTGGTGATATAGCTTATATAGATAATATATGTGTTATTGTTATCAAAGTGCTGTATTATCTATTGGAATTTATATGAGGCCTTTCGGAGGGCGTAATTGACGAGTTGTTAGATTACGATTTAAAGTGTACTTGCTCCTCGTACGTTACTGTCAGGACCTTCTTAATTATGTTGAGCCCGAAACGTATGGTACGATTGAGAAACTATATAGGATTTATTTATGGTAGTGGTTTAGACAACGTTACATGTATACTAATTCGACCTATATTTACTAGGTTGCATTCGTGGCGCGTTTAGCGTGACACGTTTTTATTTGCGATATTTATTATCAATTTACTCACTAGGTGAAGTTCATAGCCCCATGTTTTACTATTATTGATTTTATTTAGTTTTTGGGAGTGAGGAAACATATGCATGTTTTAATAAATTGGACGCTAAGTTGTACATTTTAGCATGATTACGTTTTGCCTAAAAGTAGCGATAATCCCACTTTGCCTAGAATCATGAATGTAATTACTGAATGTGAGCTGCGAATGAAATAGATAGATCTATTTGGGATTGACCTCCCCGTTGGTGATAGATTTCACTGGAATACGGAACGTATATCAGGACGGATTTTGGATGTACGGGTTGAACATCGTCACGGGCAATGTAGGCAATATTTATATATTGTATTCATTTATGTCGAGCTTCGGTGTTATGAGCTTAGGAAAACGTAATTACATTTTGTGATGTCTGCATCTGTTGCATTATCACGGGGAAAGTCTTGCGGTCCTGCTTATACATTTACATAAACCTATGAAATTCACCAACTTTATATTGACGTTTTAAATGCAATGTTTTTCAGGAGACCATTAGGGCACGGGGTGCAAAAAGGGATACATTGGTGGTTATGTTTTGGATGTCCTGCATTAAAGATTTAGTCGCATTACATTTTGTAAATCTGTTATGGGCTGCAAATCTTTGTAATAATAACAAGTAAATTAGTGAAGCTTCGAGCTTTTGTAAACATTTTGTTAAATCCAATGTATTAGTTTTAAAACGACTTTTAATTATCGTTCAATATATATCTTGTGCTAGTGATCTGAGAAGTAACACGCCCCGGACCCTTATTCCGCTGCGACCCAATTTAGGGGTGTTACAGAAAACCCCCTTATCCATTAGATTTAGGATTAACATATGTTTAACATAGAATAGAATTAACTTAGTTTAGATAACCAAAATATTAATAATTTTGAAAGATTGTTTCTCGCTCTTAGTGATCGACACCCTACTTACTACGAAACTCCCATCGATCGGGTACACTGCCCGTTAAAGTATTGTTTTTGGTAAAGTCGGCAAAATATAAATTTAAAACTTGAAACATAAATTACAACCACACAACGACACATCAAGTTTTTGGCGCCGTTGCTAGGGAGTGAAATTTTAATCTTGATTTTTATTTGATATTTTAGTTTTTAACATTAGATTAGTCTAACCCTTAGTATTAGTGTAATTTAGATTAGTGTATAATTATGTATATTTGTTTGTTTAATTGCTTAATAGTTTAATTGTTTATTAATTATTTTCTAAATACACTGTTCTGGTCGATAACCTGGTACGGCGTATCAACTTCTATTGGATACGGCGTGTCCAACTTTCTTATCTAATATAATGTATTCGTTCAAAATATTAATACGATGTATTTAGATCCATTGAATATGGTGTATTGAGCATCTGATATAGTAACAGGACTGGTTTTTCGTATTCGATTTCCTGTTTTTTATGTTCTCTCCCTTGAGGGCACATCATACTGATTGTTTGTTCTTGTTCTTAGGAAACCGTTTGACGAAGAAATAAATCACGATGGTGGAACCACAAGAATATATATTCATTATCCGAAAGAAATTCCTAGCTGATGATAATAAAGGAAGAATGGTCAAGAAGAGTTTTCTTAAAATACAAGGAACTTTTTTGGCAAAAATACGCGATAATACTTTCAATGGGATAATTGGAGAGAACGCGTTTAAACACATTGACAATTTTCTTGAAGTAGTTGGGCCACTCAAAATAAAAGCGCTAAGCCAGGATCAATTTAGGCTTAGCGTCTTCCCTATCTCACTCGCACGTGTCGCAAGTGAATGGTTTAAAAAGGATTGTATCGGCTCAGTTACTACTTGGGATAATTTGGTAGAAAAGTTCATTCAAAAATTCTACCAACTTTCTGATGACCATGAAGAAATGGAAATTGATGAAGATGATGACCCCGACGATATTGCTAAAATCTTTAAGATTGAAGATAACTTATTTGACTTCGAGACACCCTTGTGTAAAGCATTAAATGAATTCAACTATCTCCTTAAAATAGACACGAATCTGTTTACTTTCGATATCCAAGAAATCAAGACTTACGAGGAATACGAGTTCAATAATAATATGACAGGGGAACTTGAGGAACCATGCTTAGATAACGGGATACCTTATCAACTGTGTGATCATATATGCGAACCATATTGTTTTAAGAATGGAAAGACTAAATGGCCCACGTGTAGTTCAGATATTGATGGGTTCTGTAACGGTGGAGAACTACCCGGGATGGTTTGAGTCGGATGTATGACTTATTTTCAAGATCACATATGGTATGATGAGTTGACTGATGGAAAGCTAAAAGAAGAAGCTTTAATTCATAAGGCAAGAATTAAAGAATCATGGGGGGCGCAACTCCCGGAGTAATGAAATTTTGCGAATGGTTAAAAAATAATTTTAAGAAATTCAACGAACTAGATTATGATGTATTAGTAAAACTAGAAGAATGTTGGTGGAAGGTTAATGCTCATGAAAAAGCCCCATTCGCTCAATTGGAAAATCACGGCCAGGGACCGTTTGCAAATGCCAAAACTAAAAAGGATTATGACCCTTATCTTGATATTAACCGTATCTTTGGTAGGGATTATGGATCAAACAACGCCGGCAATATTCAAGACAATATGAGGGAATATCATAATCCATCAATCTGCAAATTTAGAAGATTCGAAATGATGAAATACGCATTCGATGCTAATGATGAGTATGTTGCCATTAAAGAACGCGAGCACTCCAGAACCGACATTGATTCATGTCAAGCCTATCGAGAACTTTTTTGCATTATGGACGAGGGATGGTTCGTGAAAAAGTCAAAAGAAGAGTAAAAAGAGCTGAGGAAAAAGTCTAACTTAAAGACTAGCTGAAACAAAAGTGCTTCTTGGGAGACAACCCGGATTGTTATTTAATTTTTATCGAGTGTGTCTTCCCAGACATCAATACGGAATATCCGCTCCATACCATACGGCGTATTAAAATTCTGGACGTTATCAGTCCTTTATTTTTATGCACTTTAAACATTATTGTCAGTTATGTCAATACGACGTATTCATGAATATGATACGACGTATTCAACAGACTGGCCCATACTTAGATACTTTTTACATGTTTCTCAATACGGCGTATTCTAGTTTATGGATACGGCGTATTGGTCTCTTGTACACTTAATTAACCGTGAGGTACGAAATAGGATTTTGTATGTTTTTCCCTATATTGGCACAGGACCTCGCTGAAAATAAATTGACGAAGTGGCTGAAGTACGATCATCCTAGAACATGTGTGTGTTTGTTAGTCCTGCTGGTGTAACAGACGCATTACAACACACAATCTTGCTCAAAAGTCAACTTAAATGAAATCAACCAAGCAAAATATCAGGGGAGTTTCTCATTCTAATTCTTTTAATTCCCGTTTTTAATGTTTTATCTATACAACGAGGACGTTGTATAATTCAAGTGGGGGGATGGGAATTAGAATACATACTTGTCCTATTTTTCACATAAATTGCTTAAATTATGCTTAAATTTAATTTTTTTTCAAAGCATACTTTTGTGAAATTACTTGTTACATAACCTGCACACAATAACCCTTATTAGATATTGTAAGGATTTAACCTTATTCGTTTCCATATCTTTACCTAAATTCCACAAAAAACATGAGTGTCCCGCTGATGTTGTAGACTTTAGAACTTAGCTTGGTATATCTATTCGAGACCACAATAATGAGTACTATGAATTTAGATGGAGTAACTTGTTTAAATTGGTAAATTTCTAGGATTACACCCAAAAAGCCTTTATATGTTGTTTTATTAACTAACTACACTGGTTAGTTAAATCCCTATATAAATCCTTTTGTTTATTCTCATCTTAAGAGTAAAATACCCCTAGAAAAACCAATAGAGCCAATCCTTTAGGAATAACACTAACTGTTTATTTTGTTACACCTTTACACCTTAGCCTACCCTGTTAGATTAAGTCCATTTATCAGTTGCTAGTCGCTTAAAGTGTAAAATATGTATTTCTCAAGTCTTGTGTCTATTTTCTATCTTTGGTACGGTTGGGAAGAAAGTTGCACATTGCAAATGGGAATGTATAAAGTAGTCAAAACTCTTGTATTTTTACTACCATCACAAATATTGGTACGTCCGAAGAATGAAGAAAAATTAAAGGAATTATCCGGAGTTATTATGATCGTGAAGATGGTGAAATTACACTGAGTTTCGTAGTTAGTATATCAAAAAAAACGAAAAAATTATAAAAATCACAACAAAAAAAGGAGGAAAGTTTGGAGATAATCGTTTCGCAAAAGCTTAAACCGAAGGAATTATATCAAGGATCGATTATTCGTTGATACGTCTTATAAGTCAACGATATAAAGTTTTGTATAAAGTGGTAGATATCTCCACTTGTCTTCTAAATATATGTAAAGTATGGGATGATTGGGAAGTTGACCATTACAGGAACGCCAACTTAGGTTGTTGTTTTTTTATCAATGATCTAGACGTTTATAAATAGTTGTGTCTTTATCATGGTGACAGTTAGGAAAAAGTGTCTAGCAACTTGTACCTTATCTATTTGGACTTAGTCTATTTGTTTCATAATTTTTATTTAACAACAATTTATTTCCCTTTCCTAGTCATTAACCTTGGGTTTTACTCGAATGAGGATGTGATCAAGCCATGCATGTTTATTCCGTCACTACGGTCATGTATGCGTGATTCAGCTACCTTGTTGGTTTATTACTTTTGGTGAAAGTTAGAAGATACATACCCTATATCATTCTTCATCCTAACCCTTGGTTAAACTCGAATGAGGATGTGATCGAACACACATGTCTATTCTGTCGTTACGGCCATGTATGTGTGATTCAGTTGCCTTGTTGGTGTGGTACTTTTGGTGAAAGATTATAGAATGATCAACCCTAAGCCTTATGATAAAAACCCATTTTACCTTTATAAACTTGTTACTCCTTGGCTCTAGTGGTGGAGATGTGTATCCTTGCCAAGCCTATGATAGACTACTCGTCACGACCGAGCAATTGAGCGAATTAGTTACATGTTACCACATAGATTAGTTGAGTGATTTGAGTGTTTTCATCTACCTATTTGGTGAGGTGTTTGGTTGTGTACTTGTAATAGATCAAATAAATGCTTAAACGGAAAAAATCCTTAGGGATACATTTTTATAAACTTCTAAAGGCTACTTGAGGACAAGTAGGAT
Organism: Tanacetum coccineum; assembly: GCA_026074375.1. NCBI lineage: Eukaryota > Viridiplantae > Streptophyta > Magnoliopsida > Asterales > Asteraceae > Tanacetum > Tanacetum coccineum. The sequence continues at coordinate 23,051 of BQNB010064491.1, read as the reverse complement.
TCAAGTGGGGGGATATTTGATGACATCAAATAACGTTACTTTAATAGCATCATTTATCCCATGTAAATAACCCATTTTGTATAATTATTGCAAAGAATTGTTACTTAATCGTTTGTATTTGAAAATTGCAGTAATTATGGAGTACTTGGTGAAGATTAGCAAAAAGGCACGCATTCTGGAGCTTAAACGAAGACATTTGAAGATTATTGTTCTGACATCCAATACGCCGTATCCATCAAGGAAGATACGGCGTATTTGTGCCTGCACTTCACAAGACCACGAAGGAACAAGATCCAATATGTCGTATCCAGAGAAGATCTATACGCCGTATTCAAGTTATGGAAATAAAATATTCTGGAAGATGTCAAACGTGGTCCCTACTCCAAGAAACCCGCAATACGACGTATCGAAGTCTTTCAAAACACCGTATTGATCCAATTTCAGACCTTATAAATAGAAAACCTAAAAACGGTGTTTCAGTATGCTAAATTATATTTTTGATACCTAAACCATAAAAGTCGATTTTCAAAAGAGAAGAAGAGCAGAAGAGGTCTTGCAACGTAATTAATTCCATAGGAAACGACTTGTAATCTCCTATACTCTTGTAATCGTTTAGTTGTTGGTATTATTCGTTAACTCAGTTAGTTTACCTTGGCTAAATTATTACTCTTGTATTGATTATGACGTTTGAAGACTATTACCTTCGGGTATTAGCCATTATTATAAAGATCTAAATGTTTGGTTTGTTTATCTTGATTGCTTAATTTATCGTTGATTATTGTTTATGTTTATCAGTTTATACTTGTTTACATGCTTTTGTATGCGACCTATCATTCAACTGGATCTAGTGATACGGACCAAGTAATCTAGATGTCGAGATGGCTCTCCATATAGTTATTTATACATCTAGACCAAAAGGATCACAAATAATAACCTATCTTTGCCCTTAGATTATGAGCTTAGTTGGACCGGCAGGTAACCCTTGGGATTAACGAGTACGTTCTAAATTAATTGGTAAAGACTTGGTTAGTGGACTACTAATGTATAAATTGCCTTTAAGCAGTAAGTGGGTAAAGTCTCCGTGAGCTAGGGTTTAACAAGATCACCATTGCTTTAATCCTTAAGATAGATTATAATCATCAAATAAGGATGCTTTATGCAGATACGTGTAATTGTGACAGAATTCTTCATATCTAGGTCTTAGGAAGATGTACCACCTAAGTCTTAAGAATGATATGCCACCTCGATTGCACTAAATAAACAAACCAACGTTCTGATTGGATTAATAATGGTTAATACAGTTTTCTTATATTTGGCTAGACCGCTCTTTTATCTTCTGTCAATTTGCTTGCGTGTGTTTTAGTGTCTTAAGTTGATTTTAGTCACCATAAAACCCGTGCCGGTCTCTCAGGCTGAAAACCCTCTTATCCGTTAGATTTAGGATTAACATAGGTTTAGTATAAGTTTAACATAGAATAAAATTAACTTAGTTTAGATAACCAAAATATTAATAAATTGAAAGATTTTTTTCTCGTTCTTAGTGATCGACATCTTACTTACCACGAAACTCCCATCGACCGGGTACACTGCCCGTTAAAGTGTTGTTTTTGGTAAAGTATGCAAAATATAAATTTAAAACTTGAAACATAAATTACAACCATACAATGACACATCAGGAATACGACATAAGATTAATGCTAGAACCAAGGTCGGATAAAGCATTGCATGAGAAAGCTTTGTTGAAATTGCATGGAATAAGGAAACTTTTAGGGTCTCCAAGTTTTGATGGAACTTTGTTTTGAAGTATGGTAGAACTTTCATCGCTCAGGAAAGCGGCTAAAATTTGTTCGATTTTATTTTTTTTATTTACAAATTCTTTGAAACATTTGCCATAGTTAGGCATTCTAACTAAAACATCGACAAGAGGTACGTTGATTTAAACGGCTCGGATCATGTCGAGGAATTTTCCATATTGAGCTTCCATTTTCTCTTTTTTGAGGCATTGAGGATATGGGATTTTTGGTTTATATTGTTTGGTTGTCGGTGTTTCTTTGACTGGTTTTAGGATATTAGGTTTAGGTTGGGGTGTAGGTTCTTCATCTTCATTATCGCTATCGAAGTTGATAGGAGTTTCATAATTGTTTTGTTGATCATTTGGGTTATCTGGTGGGTCATAGGATTTACCACTCCGTGTAAATACGACATTCACATGCTCGTTTCGAGCTTGTGGTGGTTGGTAAGGTTTTGATGAACTACCTTTTGGGTTAGATTGAGTGTTACTAGGAAGAGATCCAGAAGGTCGAGCAGAGTGCTTGTCAGCAAGCCAGTCAAATTTAGCTTTGAGATTTTGAATTAACGCCTGATGGTTTTTGGTTGTTATTTCAAGTTTATTTTTGAGATCATGAAGGTATCTTTGACAAAAGAGGTGGTCGAGTGTTGAGAATTTATGAAATCGCTTAGTTGTTTTTGAAGGTCGGGTTTATCATCATAGTGAGATTGATAGTTGTCTCGGTTGTAATCGTTCCTTTTGTTTGAATGCCAATTATTGCGGTTTGAATCACGATCGCAGTAATCATTGTAAAAATGAGTACGACAGAATGTTTGCATGAATTTGGCTTCTTTTTCACGTGATATGGGTATGTCATCATCGTCAAGGTTTGGTTTTGAACAAGATTTAAAATTTTTATACTGAGCATCCATTTTCATGGTCATCGCATCCATTCGGACCTTTTTATCAATAATAGAATTACTGCTACCTTCAGCGGCGAAAGCAACAGTTTTTTTCAGAGAGGATTTGGTTTTTTGGTTTTTAACCCAGTCGAGCTTGAGTAAGACTTTGTCTTTGAGAAGTTGATACGCTTGATTTGAAGTTTTATAGAGGAAAATACCACCAGTTGTGGCCTTTAGAACTTCTTGGGTTACTTCGTTGAGACCATGGTAAAAGATTTTGATGATATTGCCTTTGGACACATTGTGACCATGGCAGTTTCTGAGCATTTCCTTCATACGAAGCCAAGCATCAGCTAGAGATTCATTTTCATGTTGAGAAAAGGCTTGGATTTCTCCAACGAGTCGATCAAAAAGAGCTGGGGGAAAGAATCGGCTAATGAAAGCGGTTCGAAGTTCATCTCACGTCTCGATAGTTCCTTTGTTGAGTTTGTCGAGCCATATTTTTGCTTCTCTAGTGAGTAATAGAGGAAACATCATCAGGCGGACAGCTTCATTCTCGGTGTCTCTGTATTTAAACATATCACATATTCCAAGGAATTCGTGAATGTGTTTGTGAGGATCGGTTTTGGTTATACCATCGAATTGGTTTCATTTGATAAGATTTAGGTGATTACCTTTAATATAAAATTCGTTTGCGGTTTCAGGAATGGTGATTACGGAACCGAGAGTCAGAGCGACAACACGGTCAGCAGCCCACATGGGTTCATTATCTATTGGATTGTAATTTCAAAGAATATCAAGGAGGTGATGAAAGTAATTGATGTCGAGAATTGGCGGAAAGACAATTCTCGGGTGTTAAGGTGGGTTCATCATCCATTGGATTGTAATTGATGTCGATCTTAGGCTTAGGACTTTAATTTATAAAAAGTATTTTCTCGTTAGAAAATGTTTTCACAAATTAACTTGTTTAACGTAAGACTTATATTTAGTTAACTCGATTAAATGTGTCACTCAAATAATCCAGCTACTATTATATCAAATCTATTTTGTTTATCAAATAACACAAGTGGATTTCTTGTCACAGATGATAAAGATCATAGACAAATCTTTATAACTATATAGTTCACAACGGGTCTTTCAACCTATACCGGTGTGAGTATATAATCAATTTTAAAGTTGATAAGATAAGACAAGATAGGATTATAACATAAGCTGTAATTATACCAAACGCTTATTCATTATATTATTTTCATCCGAGTAGTCAAGAGAGATTTAGCCTCTCATGGCTATGAAGTTCATAACAAGATTAAATTGATAAACAAGAAACATATTATATCCGGGTAAGAATATGGATCAAAATTCTACGCGTAACAAGTATAGAATCAAAGTACAACCTTTTATTCTTATAAATCTATGACATTCTTCTTCGTTCTTCATGGTATGATCTTCAACCTTCAAGGGGTTATGGTGTTTATGAGTATGATGATGAAGAGATGATTGTGATATGAGAGATATTTGAGCTGGAGATGATGAAATGTGTGTGAAATTCGTCTTAATTTATAGGCTAAGTTTGGGGTAAAAGTACGACGCACAAGAAAATTTGTGCAGCGCACTTAGGGTGTAAATGAGAGGGGTATTTAATTCCATTTAATTTTTCTTCATAGTTATGATAGGAAGTGCGACGCATAAAGTTATTTGTGCGGCGTACTTGGTGATTAAATGCGTCTTCATTTAATTGACTTTAATTTCTTGAATTCTCTTGGAAGTGCGGCGTACTTGGGTCTTTTTTAGCCTTGAGTCTTTTTCTTTACTTCTATCTTGCTTTTTGAGGATTGAAAATACTTGAACTTTATTTCTTTTGAGCTCGGGATGACTTTAAATGAACCTGCACATAATTTATGCTATTAAGTATCGAAAGTTCACGAGAAATGATAAAATATATATAAATAATGCCACTAAAAATATGTATAATTTGGGCGTTATCAAATCCCTCCACACTTAGCTATTGCTTGCCCTCAAGCAATATAAAGCGAGAAAAACAAGATCATTTATCGTGACGTAGAAAATTTTTTGATTTTACAAGTGTTTACTGGTTTAGATAACTTTTTAGGCATAGACACATAACATAGCACCTCACATGGGAATGTGTTTGATTTTTAATTCTCTCGAGCCACTCAGATAGGGTTTATAATTGTGAAGTCACTCAGATGCGCAGACATAATCTAGACAGCTACCATAGGCTTATACTTGACACATAAACATAACCGAAAGGGCAGAACTTGATACTGATGAAGGAGAATAGCATATACAGATCTCATATGTCAAAACTTAAGCCTTGAAACTTTTAACTTTTATTTCTTCTCTCTTTTTTTATTGATAGCAAAGGCTTGGCACGAAACTTCATTTTGAGCAATTTTCTTAAATCTTTTGAACTTCAGTAATTAGCACTAAAAGGGAGTCCTGCGGGAATTTTCAGGATTTATTTCTCCTCGTAACATATGATTTTGCTTATGAATTAATTTGGCTTCGGTCTAGTAAATGATGATCAAGCACAAGTTCTAGAGATTCTAAATTACCAGCTTACTCAAATATAATTTTCAACCAATACCAATGCTCCAGAAAAGGCGACAAATTACAAATACACAGCCGTAACGACGGATGAGACACTTGCAATTGCATTCAAACCTTAACTCGAACAAGCTAAAGGCATCAATTATCTTAGGTACCAAAGGTGGGTATTTGAATATATTTTAAGGCTTAAAATTCTCACAATTTAGTGGACTGGTTTTGTGCTAGTTATGGTGCCAATCTGGGTGGATTTTCCTTATTAAGAGCATTTTTTTAAGGGAAGGCATATATTTTAAAAGATTTTTAGAAAATATTAGTTGGAAAAAGTTTGGTAGGGCAAACATGGAGGAATATGATTAATTTCTCTTATTTGGCTCCCCTCCACACTTAAGTTGAACATTGCCCTCAATGTGATAACTAATAACTAAAAAATAGGGAAAATTAAGGGAAAACGGTACTTCCCAGGGCATAGAGAAATGTAGCTTATGAGAAATCTATCCTTGAGCATACTCTATAATTTTCCATATTTGAGCTATAATACATGCATAACAGTAAACACTCAAAAGCACACAAAAAGAAAATATTTTTGGTTTTTTTTAGAAAAGTAATTAAAGGATATGAATGGAGTTTTATGGAAGAGGGACTCCTCCACACTTAAATAAAGCACGAGTTACCTCCCTAGAAGCGCTTAATTTTTAAGAGAGTCGTTATCTAGACTGCTGCTTCTAGAGTTCATTGTTTCGGAAAGAATGGAGTGACTGCTTCCCTTTTATCATTATAATCTTCTTCTTCATGATATAATTTAAGTCGATGGCCGTTTACAATAAATGTTTTTCCATCTTTTAAATAGAGTTCAACATATCCGGATGGATATTGATGTTTTACTACATACAGTCCTAGCCAGCGAGATGTGAGCTTCAGCTGCTTGAATTTATATTTTGAATGAAAGAGCAACACTTTGTTTCCGTGTTTGAATTCTTTTCTTATCTTGAGTTTCCCCTCATGCTAGACTTTAGTTCTTGCCTTGTATAGACGAGAGTTTTCATAGGCTTGATGTCGGAGTTTGTCTAACTCGTGTAATAGAAACATGCACTTCTCACCAGCAGCGATGAGATCTGGGTTATAGTTCTTCAGGGCCTGATGACATCAAATAACGTTACATTTATACCATCATTTATCCCGAATAAATTACCCACTTTTATATAATTATTGCAAGAATTGTTACTTAATTGCTTAAAGTTTTTAATTTCAGTAATTACGGAGTGTTTTGTAAAGACATGCTAAAAGGCACACATTTTGGAGCTTAAACGATGACATTTGAAGATTGCTTATTTCTGACTCGGTACGTCGTATCCAACAAAGAAGATACGGTGTATCAGTGTCTGGACTTCAGAAGAAAACGCGCATACTCAATTCCTAATACGGCGTATCCTACTGCTTACATACGCTGTATCCAGCCTGGATAAACAATCAAAGATCCTATAATAAATATAAAGAAGGAAAGATATATTTGATTGATTGTAAACGTAGCGCGCACTCTAAGAAAATTATCCATATACGTCGTATTGACCTTATTCAATACGGCGTATCCATCAATTTTCAGAGACTATAAATAGAAGACTCAAAAACGAGTTTTCGGTGTGCAAAACCATATTCTCTATACCATACACATAAAAGTCGATTTCTGAAGAAAAGAAGAGCAGCCAAGGTCAAGCATCGATCATGATTCCATAGAAGACACCGTGTAATTCCTATACTCTTGTAATCATTTAATTTTTTGTATCGTTCGGTAAAACGTTTAGTTTACCTTGGTTAATTGATCACGCTTGTACAATTACAATGGCCATGGGCTAATACCCTCGGGTATTAGCCATCATAATTAAGATTTAATGTTTGGTTTATTTTAATTTGATTGCTTAATTTATCATTGATTGTTTAATTATGTTTATCACCTAATACTTGTCTATGTGTTTGAATAGGCGACCTATCATTCAACTGGGTCTAGTGATACCTAACAAGTAATCTAGATACTCGGATAGCTCTCCATATTGTGTTTTATATTACTGGACTAATAGGATCGACAATAATGTCTATCTTGTCCTTTAAAATATGATACTTATGTTTGTGACCAGCCAGTGACCCTTGTGTTTATAACAAGTATGTTCTTTATTAATTGGTATAGAACCTTAAACAGAGAACTACCAGTATACCAAAATTACCAGTCAAACAGTAAGATGGGTAAAGTCCAAAGGGCTAGGGTTTAATAAGATCATCCATTGCTTTAATCCTAAGAAAGATTATAATAACTAAAAGGAGCTTAATATAACGATACGTAAATGTTGACAGGATTCAACGTGTCTAGTCGTAGGATGATGTCCCGCATAAGACTTAAGAATGCATATGCCGCTTCGATATAAGTAATCACGCACTAAACAAAACAACCCAGGCAAATAATCAGACGTTAATATGGCTAATAATTATTATCTAAGTCATTTGTGCTATGTACCGCTGTTTTAATCTCTGATTATCTTCTTGGCTTGATTATAGTGTTTTGAATCGAATTGTGTTACCAAAACACCTATAACATTCTCTCATGCTGAAACCTCCATTATCAGTTTCTAACTAATTTGCAAGGTTAAACAATAAATAAAATTTAATAAGATTTAGCTAAATACTTATAGAGATATAAGGATAAGAAACAACTCGCTCTCAGTGTCTACCGACACCTAACTTACCATGAAACTCTACCAGATCGTACACTAACCCGTTAAAGTTGCGTTGTTTTAGGAAAAGTCGGCATATATAAAAATTTAAAAATTTGTACTCAATTAATTGACCCAACCACTACAGCTACATCATGGCCCAATAAGGCACGTTGTGAGAGCGAGAGCGCGCGCGAATCAAATGATAGTTATTTACCGTTTACAAGCTTTATGGTGTTGTTCCAGTTGAGAGTTTTGTAAGCTGTACGAAAAGCCCACAAGAGTGTCATCAGTTTTCTCAGACCAGATAGTGGGATTGTTCTTTAAGACAGTTTTTCAAGTAATAACTTTTAAGAGAGCTTTTGTTTATGTTTTTAACTTGACCACCTTTGTTTGAGGTGGTATGATGTAGAGAATCGATGATTAAACCTCCAATATCGTTTCATGGTTCCTTTCTATTATTTTGTTGCAGAAATGAGTTCCTCGGTCGCTTATGAGAGCTTTGGGCATTACAAAACGATAGAATAGTTTCTTTAGAAAAGTAATAACAACCCTGGCATTGTTTGTTGGTAGAGCTTGTGCTTCAGCCCATTTAGATACATAGTCGACAGCGACTAAGATGTATTCGAATTTTTGTGATTTTGGAAACGGTCCTATAAAATCGATACCACATATGTCGAAAACTTGGCATACTTGAATGTTGTTTAAGGGAATCTCATCACGCTTTGAAATATTTCCTGTCTTTTAACATGCTTCACAAAGGCGAACTTGAGTAAGATCTTCTTTGATGATGGTCGGCATGTAGAAACCTGAGACTAAGACTTTTAGGCTTGTGTGTGTTGGTCCATAATGTCTACCGGTTGGTACGTGGTGACATTGATCTAATATGGTTCGGGTTTCTTGTCCAGAGATACAACGTCTGATCATACCGTCATAACATACTTTGAAAAGGTAGGGTTCCTCCCAGAAATAGTTTTTGAGGTCTTATAAAATTTGTTCTTTTGCAGGTAAGCAATCAGTTCCGTTTAGGTATGATATTACTTACTCAATAAATTGCAAAGTCTGCAAACCATAGTTCAATCTTGAGGTGTTTATCTTCATGACATATTTTCACCAAGAAAGCTATCATCGACTATCACTGTCATCACTTGTTCTATCATTTTTACTCCGAGATAATGGTCGTGTGCGAGCGAAATTACTGGCAAACATTTTTTGTACCTTTTTCTATCATTAATTTTGATAACAAATTCCATGTAAGTAGCGTAGTACTAACCGGATAAGGCGTGGTTTAGCATCTTGTTTCTTGATTAGCTGCCTGAGAGCTGAGTGATCAGTGTGCACGATCATCTTTGATAATACTGGATAGGATCAGAATTTGGCAAAAGCGAAGACTAGAGCCATAAGTTCTTTTTCAATGATTGTATATTTCTGTGGAGCTGCGTTGAGGGTTTTGGATTTCAAAGGTTTATATCTGGGAGAACAAATTTCTTCACCATCATTACGGCCTAAGATTTCTCCAACTGCGAAAATCACTTGCGTCATACATGAGATCGAACGGAAAGATTCTAGTTTGGGCTTACGATCACAGGAGCACATGTGAGCTTTTCTTTAATAACTTGAATGCATTGTGTGAATTCTTATTGAAATCGAAATGGAGTATCTTTTTCAAGCAGACTTTGTGAAGCGAAGGGATGTGTCATTGTGAGGTTGTATATTTGTATATAGATGTCATGGTTTTAAAATTATATTTCCTGACTAAAACCAAAAATGTTGTTAGTTAACAGAGGTAGTGTAACCCCAATTCGCGTAGTAATTTATAGATGATCTGCTGTATGTGTCGAACACTGATAAATGGAAGCGAGGTTCAAATCTATTAATTTTGATTAATATTCTTGTGTTATCTAATCTATGTGCTTTTCTATTCTATTCTAAAACCTATGTCTGTCTAAATCCTAATTCTAACTATAAAAAGGGGTTTTCAGCCTGAGAGACTGCACGGTGTGTTTGGTGACTACAATCAATTCAAGGTAACTTTAACCCCGCAAGCATAAACAAAAGAATAAAAGAAGAGCGCGGTTGAGCCGAAATATAAGAAATTGTATTATACCATTATTAATCCATTAGAAACTTGGTTTGTTAATTAAAGTGCAATAGATTTCTACTCTCGAGTTGGCATAACATTCTTAATACGTAGTCATTAACATCATCCTAAGACTAGACACATTAATTCTGTCATAATTTAAAGTAGACCACGCAAAAGTTCCTTAAACGTTGATTTACAATTCTTCTTAGGGAATAAAGCAATGGTGAATCTGTTAAAAAAAACCCATAGCTCATAGAGACTTTACCCACTTAGCGCTTAATGGCGATTTATACACTAGTAGTCTACTTGTCCAACTATCCAATGGAATCAGAACGTTAATTGTTGAATTATCTAGGTTCACATGCTAGTCAACACGATCAATAAAACAATGGCAATATCCAATTAACTAGTTAAGCCCAAAGCGTATCATAGACACAGATTTAGAAGGACAATATTAGTGATCATATGATTCTAGATGTATAAATTACTATATGGAGAGCTATCCCAAACTCTTGATTTACTTGGTCCGTATCACTAGATCCAGTTGAATGATAGGTCGCATACAAAAGCACATAAACAAGTATAAATTGATAAACAAAAACAAGCAATCAAGATAAATCAAGAAATCAAGGATAAACAAATACCAAACAATAAGATATTCATAATGATGGCTAATACCCAAAGTAATTAGCCTTCAAACGTCATAATAAAAACAAAGGCAATTATTTAGCCAAGAAAACTAACACGGAGTTAACGAAATGAATACCAAAAAACAAACAATTACAAAGTATATGGAATTACACATTGTCTCCTATGGAATTAATAACGTTGCTCGACCTCTTCTGCTCTTTTTCCTCCTCTGATAAAAAATTAACTTCATGGTTAGGGTTATCAAGAAATATGATTTAGCACACTTAAAACCGTTTTTGAGTTGTCCTATTTTATACTTTCTGGACTGTCGTTCGATACTGAAATCCAAGGATTGGATACCGGCATATTTGGGGATTTCTTTAGAGTTAGGTGACCACGTTTGAATATCTATCCAGAGATATTCACATACTATATCATGAATACTGACGTATTTAAAGTCTCTCTGAATACCATATTGAAGCTTTTACTCCTTTGTGGTCTTTTGGTGAGTGCAGGCACGATGACTGCCGTATTTTCCTTACGGGCCTCATTAGTCTTCAAAGTAGAATCTTCCAAATATCTCTTTAAGCTCCAGAATGCACGCCCTTTTGGCACACTATATTCACCAAGTACTAACTCGCCATAATTACTGAAATTCTCAAATTAAAATGATTAAGTAACAATGTCTTTGTAATAACTATACAAAATATGTTAATTACAAATGGGGTGGATATTTTTTTTGTAACAAATGATGCTATAATAAGACGTGATTAGATGTTATTCAAATATCCCCGTATTTTCTTCTACTTGAATCTACTTGTTCCCTCAAGTAGCCTTTATAGAGTCCTATAAAAATGTACCCAAATGAAATTTCTGTTGTGAAGTATTTATTTTATCAATTTACAATATACAACCAAACACCTCACGAAATAAGGAAGATGAAAACGACTCAAATCACGTCAACTAAACTATGTGGTAACATGAAACCTAAAGTCGTTCATTTGCTCGTTTGTGAACGAGTATTCCTATCATAAGCTTTGGCAATGATACCATCTTCCACCACTAAAGCCAAGGAGTAACAAGTTTATAAAGATAAATATGGGTTTTTGTATGGAAAGGCTTACTGTTGATCATTCTACAATCTTTCACCAGAAGTACCACTCCACAAGGCATCTGAATCCCCCATACAGAGCCTCAAAGTGACAGAATAGACCATTGTGGGTGTTCAATCAATCCCAATAGAATTTAACCACGTCAGGATGAAGAATGATATAGGGTAGGAACCTTCTAACTTTCACAACCAAAAGTCCGTAATGACCAACGAGGCCAGCTAAGAATTCCAATACAAAAATGGCTGTAATGACGGAAGATAGACAGTGCACGGCTCGAGAATACAATTCCTCATATCCGTAAAAACCAGCGGCTAATCATCAGTGAAGTGAAGTAAATTTTTGTGAAAAAAAAATTCAAGCAAAACAAATAGATTAAGACTAATATACATAGTGCTAGACACTTTTCCCCATCCGTTACCATGAAAAAGACATGACTATTTACAACTCTCTTGATCATCGGTCAAACCCAATAAACCAAAAGTTGGCATTGCACGTAAATGGTCACATCCTCAATCATTCCCAACCTTTTACATACTCTACAATGAAAAGTGGTTTGATATCTTCCACTTTGTACACAAAGCTCATACATCTTCGATTTTTTAGATGTAACAACGAATAATCGAATCCCTTTAAGAAATCTCCTTCGGTAATGACTCTTTTGCGAAACGATTATACCTCAAACTTCTTTCTCTCTTCTTTTTGTTGTATTTTTTATCTTTTTTTTCTATCCCTACTAATAGACGAGAACTCCAGAGTAGTTCACCATCTATTCACAATCAATAACAATTCCAATAATTACTATTCGATATTTAGAGTTTCCTTCAGTTCCTTCAAGATTCAACCAGTAATAAATGGTAGTAAAAATCACAGAGTTTTGAGACTATAATATACATTCCTATATTGCAATGTGCAAATTTCCAACGCACCCAAAAGAAAAGACACAAGACTCGGGAAATACAAACTTTACACTTTAAGAAACTAGCAACTGTAAATTAAACTTAATCTAACAGGGTAGGTTAAGGTGTAAGGGTGTAACGAAATGAATAATTGGTGTAGTTCCTAAAGCATTGGATCTACGGGTTGTTCTAGTGGATCTTCACTCTAAAGATGAGAGTGGAAAAGGGTTTAAACAAGAGGTTAACTAACCGGTGTAGTTAGTTAATAAGCAACATGTAAAGGCGATTTGGGTGTAGTCCTAAAATTTACCAATTTAAACAAGTTACTCCAATTAAATCCATAATACTCATTATTGTGGTCTCGAGTGATATACCAAGCCAAGTTCTAAAGTCCACTACATCATCGGCACACTCATATTTTGTGGAATTTGGGTAAACATTTAGAAACAGATAGGCTAAATCCTCACAATATCTAACAAGGGTTATTATGTGCGGGTTATGTATCAAGTAATTTCACAAAAGTATGCTTAAATTTTTTTTAAAATTTAAGCATTTTAATCATTTTAATGTGAAAAATAAGACAAGTAAACATTCTAATTCCATCCCTCCACTTGAATTATACAACGTCCTCGTTGTATAGATAAAACATTAAAAATACGGGAATTAAAAAGAATTAGAATGAGAAACTCCCCTGATAATTGCTCGGTAGATTCTCCAATTTGCGTTTATGAGCAAGATTGTGTGTTGAACAGCCGTCTTAAAGTTTCAAGACTCCAACACTTCAAGATCTCCAGATTTGTAAATTCTCCACCAATATTCGTCGATATTTCTTTCACGATGTCCTGTATAAAATATAGGAAAAACATGTGCATTCCTATCTTGAAATCGACGGTTAATTTAAACTAAACTAAACAAACTAAATACGAGTCAATTTTGGTGGATACGGCGTATCAGGTTAGTGAATACGCCGTATTGCTAGAACTGACAATAATGTTTTTAAAGTGCAATAAAAAATAAAGACTGATAACGTCCAGAAATTCAATACGCCGTATGGTATGGAGCGGATACGCCGTATTGATGTCTGGGAAAAAAGACTCGATAAAATTAAATAACAATCTGGGTTGTCTCCCGGGAAGCACTTTTGTTTATAGGAAAGTCTTTAAGTTATACTTGTCTTCAGCTTCTCTTCACTCAGCTCTAGTCACCATCTATCCTTCGTCCATAATCCGAAAGATTTCTTAGTAAGCTCGGCACGCCTCTTCTCTTATGATTGTAAGATCATCGTATTCGTCTTCTTTTACAGCAACATACTCTTCATCATTATTGAACGAATATTTGATCATCATATATCTCCTTATATTGCACACCGGTAGCTCATGAACTTCACATAATTCTTCTCTCTCATTATCTCCATGATTTATATCATTATAGTTTGTATATATGTTCCATCATCTCTTTTGTTCGTAATGTGACTCATCATCATCTTCTTTGATAAATCCTTCCATGATAGCTTTGTTTCTTAAAGCCTCATCTTTAAGTTCACTATCTTCCAAAGCCTCGTACCATTTGTAATCCTGATAATGGAGTTGGTTTCAAATAATGTAAGTTCCAGGTAAGTTTCCTCCATTACAGTATCCATCATCCTTCCAACTACATGTTGGCCATTCTGAACATCTAGTTTTATAGTTGAAAGGCTTGTAAGTATGTTTAACTGGTGTGGGTTTGGTCCAAACTCTAGCGTTAGTCCATGGCTTCTCATCGACCCATGGTATATCCTGGTTCCATTCATAGATCCAATCATCCTTGTAATCTTCATAGGTCTTGAATCCCTCAATGTCCTTAGTAAGTAAGTCTGGATCGATTTGCAAAAGATAGTTAAATTCTTTGAATGCCTTGCACATAGGTGTTTCAAAATTAAATAAATTAGTGTCGATCCTAAAGACTTCAGCAACTTCATCCTTATCATCAGAAGATTCTTCATCAGTGAGCTCAACTTCATCATCTCCTCTGATCCAGTAAATCCATAATGCTTTCATAGTATAATGATCCATTGTCTTGTAGTTGAAAAACTTTGATCCTAACCATTCAGTAAATGCAACATCAGACGGATCATATCCCATGTCATCATCAGCTTCATGCTCTGAATCATCATCCATTTTCGAGTCACATGGGATGTTAGCAACTTCAACTTCATATGTGAATAAATCATCATCCATTCCGCTTAATCGACTGACTTCATTGTTGAAAACTTCAAGTGGTGTATCACAAGTGAGCGAAACATCTTCAACTTTAACATCCTTAATTTTCTCAAACTCTCCTTTGATAACCTTTGTCATTCTTACTGAAAAATACCCAGAAAATTATCAGTAGAACCAGCGGGAGAAAGGTATTAAAAAAATTTAGGCTTTAAGTTCGAGAATGGAAAAGAACTTTATCAGATGATCGATACGCCGTATTCAATAGAAGTGGATACGCCGTATTAATCAGTTGAATGAATACGCTGTATTGGACAGAAAGTTGGATACGTCGTATCCGATGGAAGTGGATACGCCGTATTCAGCTATCGACCAGAACAGTGTATTAAGAAAAACAATTAAATACGCAAACAATTAAACACAAATATATACAAGCAAACAATTAAAGACAAATATACAAATATTACAAAATATACAAGAATATACACTAATCTAAATTACACTAATCCTAAGGGTTAGATCTAATCTAATGTTAAAAACCAAAATATCAAATAAAAATCAAGATTAATTTTCACTCCCCAGCAACGACACCAAAAACTTGATGTGTCGTTGTGTGGTGTATATTTTATTGATTCAAGTTTTAAATTTATATTTTGCCGACTAAACCAAAAACAACACTTTAACGGGCAGTGTACCCGATCGGTAGTAGTTTCGTGGTAAGTAGGGTGTTGAACACTTAAAGCGAGGTTAAATCTATCAATTTAATTAATATCTTGGTTATCTAATCTATGTTAATTCTATTTTATTCTAAACCTATGTCAGTCTTAATCCTAATTCTAACAGGAAAAGAGGGTTTTCAGCCTGAGAGACTAGCACGGTTTGGTTGGTGACTACAATCAATTTAAGGCACTTTAACCCACGCAAGCTAATAAACAAAAGATAAAAGAGCGGTCGAGCCAAATATAAGAAAACTATATTAACCATTATTAATCCGATTAGAAAGTTGGTTTGTTTATTAAGTGCAATGATTTTTTTCTCTCGGGTGGCATATCATTCTTAAGACTTAGGTGTTACATCATCCTAATACCTAGACACATTAATTTTGTCACAATTAAAGCATCCGCATTAAGCATCCTTATTTGCTGATTATAATCTATCTTAGGGATTAAAGCAATGGTGATCTTGTTAAACCCTAGCTCATAGAGACTTTACCCACTTACCGCTTAATGGCGATTTATACACTAGCAGTCCACTTGTCCAACTATCCAATGGAATCAGAACATTATTTTTTGAATTATCTAGGTTCACCTGCTAGTCAACACGATCAATAAACTATTGGCAATATCCAATTAACTAGTTAAGCCCAAAGCGTATCCTAGACACAGATTTAGAAGGATAATATTTGTAATCCTATGATTCTAGATGTATAAATTACTATATGGAGAGCTATCCCAGACTCTAGATTTACTTGGTCCGTATCACTAGATCTAGTTGAATGATAGGTCGCATACAAAAGCGCGTAAACAAGTATAAATTGATAAACATAAACAAGCACTCAATGATAAATCAAGAAATCAAGATAAACAAATACCAAACATTCAGATCTTCATAATAATGGCTAATACCCGAAGGTATTAGCCTTCAAACATCATAATAAATACAAAAGCAATTATTTAGCCAATGTAAACTAACCGAGTTAACGAATGATACCAAAAACTGAACAATTACTAAAGTATATAGAATTACACGGTGTCTCCTATGGAATTGATAGCGTTGCTCGACCTCTTCAGCTCTTTTTCTCCTCTTAAAATTGAATTTTATGGTTTAGGTATCAAGAATATGATTTAGCACACTTAAAACTCGTTTTTGAGTTTTCTATTTATACTGTCTGGAAGTCGGTTCGATACGGCGTATCCAAGGATTGGATACGGCGTATTAGGGATATCTAAGAGTAAGACCAACGTTTTGATATCTTTCAGAATAATTCACATACTATAAACAAGATACAGAGTAATGAGACCCCCTCTTTGGATACGGCGTATTGAGCTTTACTCCTTTGTGGTCTTTGGTGAGTGCAAGCACGGATACGTCGTATCTTTCTTAATGGATACGACGTATTGGTCTTCAGAATAGTAATCTTCAAAATATCTTCATTTAAGCTCCAGAATGCGCGCCTTTTGCTAATATTCACCAAGTACTTCATAATTATTACAATTCTCAAATATAAACGATTAATTAACAATTCTTTGCAATAACTATACAAAATAGGTTAATTACATGGGATAAATGATGCTATAAAATAGACGTTATTTGATGTCATCAGAAGGGTAATTTTTGAGAAGTCTTTAATGAATCTTCGGTTGAAACTGACATGTCCCAGAAAGCTTCTAATACATTTGATATTAGTGGGGGTGGAAGTTTGGAGATTACTTCGATTTTTGCTTTTGTCTACTTCGAGGCCTGCTTCGGATACCTTGTGTCCAAGCACAATTCCTTCTTTTACCATTAAGTGACATTTTTCCCAGTTAAGGACAAGATGTGCATCTTTGCAACGCTGAAGCATGTTATCGAGATTGTTCATGCAGCGATCGAAATAGCTTCTAAAGATGGAGAAATCATCCATGAATACTTCGACTGATTCTTCGATCATGTCATGAAATATAGCCAGAATGCACCTTTAGAAAGTAGCTGGAGCATTACATAAACTGAAAGGCATTCTTCTATAAGCGTATGTACCAAAAGGACATGTGAACGTTCTTTTTTCTTAGCCTATATGATCGATTAGTATTTGAAATTATCCGAAAAAACCATCTAGGAAACCAAAGTATTTATGTCCTGTGAGTCTTTCTAACATTTGATCCATGAATGGCAAAGGGAAATAATCTTTTGCAGTTGCTTCATTGAGTTTGCGATAGTCGATACATACTCTCTAACCTGTAACATTTCTTGTTAGGACGAGTTCATTTCTTTCATTAGTAACAACTGTGATACCACCTTTCTTTGGTACACAGTGAATGGGGCTTACCCAAGGGCTATCGGCGATTGGATAAATGATACTTGTATCGAGCACTTTAACTATTTCTTTTTTACAACTTCTTGCATGTTTGTATTTAATCTTCTTTGTTTTTGAACAACTGGTTTTTTATCTTCTAGGAGTTGAATTTTATGTTTACAAAAAGATGGGCAGATTCTAGGACTGTCTATGGTTTTCCAAGCAAAGGCTTGTTTGTGTCT
This sequence comes from Tanacetum coccineum, assembly GCA_026074375.1. Lineage (NCBI taxonomy): Eukaryota > Viridiplantae > Streptophyta > Magnoliopsida > Asterales > Asteraceae > Tanacetum > Tanacetum coccineum. Next base: position 4,961 of record BQNB010064491.1, on the reverse strand, counting down.
TTTAAGAACAGATACCAACTTGTTTTTGTTTTCTTTAGAAAGCTGAGATGATATGATAACAAGAAGAAAAGAGGGTTCTTCCAAGAATACATATTCCAAGTTATCAGGAAGAGGTTTAAGTTTAAGATCCATAGGAGGTTCTTCAAGAGATGTTTTAATTTTGTAATCGGTGTTAAAGGTAATTTTTTCGAATGGTGGTTCCTCGGTGTCGAATTCGGATTTATAATTTTCATCAGCAGTCATTGCTATGAATTCATCGAATTTAGCAAAGAGTTTTTCTTTGAGGATGGTTCCTTTGATGTAATGGAGGATTTCACTTTCTTTGTCTAGAAGAGAATCGAAATCTTCTTCTAAGATTTTGTCGATGACGTCAATACTGAAACATGTATCATCGTTTGAGTAGGAATTTTTCATCGCATAATCGATGTGAAAGATTATTCGTTCAGTTCTAACTCCGAGATTGAGTTGCTTCTGCTTAACTCGAATTACTGCATCGATAGTGTGAAGAAAATGTCTTCCTAAGATAAGGGGAACTTTACTATCTTCTTCCATTTCTAGAATAACAAAATCAGCAGGGAAGGTAAATTTACCAACTTCAACGAGCATATTTTCAGCTATTCCAACAGGATATTGGAATGACCGATTGGCTAATCTTTTGCTCATTTTAGTAGGTTTAAGAGTTTCGAGAGATAATTCCGCGTATAAGGAATACGGCATGAGATTAATGCTAGCACCAAGGTCGGCTAAAACATTACATGAGAAAGCTTTATTGAAATTGCATAGAATAAGGAAACTTCCAGGGTCTCGAAGTTTTAGTGGAACTTTGTTTTGAAGTATGGCAGAACTTTTATCACTCAAGAAAGCGGCTGAAATTTGTTTGATTTTATTTTTATTATTTACGAGTTCTTTGAGAAATTTGCCATAGTTGGGCATTCTGGCCAAAACATCAACAAGAGGTATGTTGATTTGAACGGCTCGAATCATGTCTAGGAATTTTCCATATTGAGCTTCCATTTTCTCTTTTCTAAGGCGTTGAGGATATGGCATTTTTGGTTTATATGGTTTGGGTGTTGGTGTTTCTTTGACTGGTTTTGGGATATTAGGTTTAGGTTAGGGTGTAGGTTCTTCATCTTCATTATCGCTATCAAAGTTGATAGGAGTTTCAGAATTGTTTTGTTGATCGTTTGGGTTATCTGGTGGGTCATAGGATGTACCACTCCGTGTAAATATGAAAATCACATGCTCGTTTCGAGCTTGCGGTGGTTGGTAAGGTTTTGATGAACTACCTTTTGGGTTAGGTTGAGTGTTACTAGGAAGAGATCCAGAAGGTCGAGCAGATTGCTTTTCAGCAAGCCTGTCAAAATTAGATTTGAGATTTTTTGAATTGATTCTATGTATGGATTTTGTTGTTGTTCGAGTTTTTTTTTTTTATAGATACCAATGAAGTATCTTTGACAAAAGAGTATTGGGTCGAGTGGTTGAGCTTTTATGAAACTGCTTATTTGTTTTATGAAGGTCGGGTTTATAATCATCAAAGGAGATTGAATAGTTTGTCCTCGTTGTAAATCGTTCCTTTCCGCTTGAACGCCAATAAATCCGCGTTTGAATCATGATCGCGTAAACATTGCAAAAACAAGTACACAGAAAGTTTACATGAATTTAGCTTCTTCACGTGACATAGCTATGTCATCATCGTCAAGGTTTGGTTTTGAACAAGATTGAAAATCTTTATACTGAGCATCCATTTTCATAGTTATGGCATCCATTCGGGCCATAATTTTGTAAGTGTCGGAATTACTGCTACCTTCAGCGGCGAAAGCAACGATTTTCTTTAGAGAGGATTTGGTTTTTTGGTTTTTAACCCAGTCGATCTTGAGTAAGACTTTGTCTTCGAGAAGTTGATACGCTTGATTCGAAGTTTTATAGAGGAAAATACCACCAGCTGCGGCATTTAGAACTTCTTGGGTTATTTCGTTGAGACCATGGTAAAAGATTTTGATGATATTGCCTTTGGACAGATTGTGACCATGACAGTTTCTGAGCATTTCCTTCATATGAAGCCAAGCATCGGTTATAGATTCCTTTTCATGTTGAGAAAAGGCTCGGATTTCTCTAAGGAGTCGATCGAATAGAGCTGGGGGAAAGAATCGGCTAATGAAAGCGGTTCGAAGTTCATCCCACGTTTCGATAGTTCCTTCGTTGAGTTTGTCCAGCCATGTTTTTGTTTCTCCAGTGAGTGATAGGGGAAACATCATCAGGCGGACAGCTTCATTCTCGGTGTCTCTGTATTTAAACATATCACATATTCTGAGGAATTCGTGAATGTGTTTGTGAGGATCGGTTTTGGTTCTACCATCGAATTGGTTTCCTTTGATAAGAGTTAGGTGATTACCTTTAATAGAAAATTCGTTTGCGGTTTCAGGAATGGTGATTACGGAACCGAGAGTAGGAGCGACAACACGGTCGGCAGCCCACATGGGTTCATCATCTATTGGATCGTAATTTTGAAGAATATCAAGGAAGTGACGAAAGTAATTGATGTCGAGAATTGGCGGATAGACAATTCTCGGGTGTTGAGGTAGATTCTTTCTTTGTTCGAATGGAACTCTTCTGTTTCGTCGATGAAGTCTTCGATTCAGAGTACATTTAGGTTCAGGTAATGGTTCAACAAGTTCAGAGTTGGAGGCACGTGTATGCATCCAAAGGAGAATTTGTTTGGGTCAGTTTTCCAGAAAACTGTACGACGATTTTTGAAAAGAGGGAATGTTAAAAATTATTTTTAAAGGTTTGATTACAAAACAGCTTTGAAATCCCCGGCAGCGACGCCAAAAACTTTTGATGTGCTTCAAAAGCTTTAAATTTATAAGACTGAGATTACCGGTTATTACAAGGAAACACACGGGTCAAAGTATAACCCACGTATGTAGTACAATATTTTTAGGTAAGACCAGGTCGTCCACAGGGATTTGCGTAGTGCTCGAATAATCAGAATAAAAATAAATGTTAACAGACTTAAAATAAACTGAACATAAATTCAACAACGAGAAATATGACTAGTCGGATAATTTCATATAACTTATAAGCAATGGTGATAGTTACGATCTTAGGCTTAGGACTTTAATTTATAAAAAGTATTTTCTCGTCAGAAAACGTTTTCACAAATTAACTTGTTTAATGTAAGACTTATATTTAGTTAACTCGATTAAATGTGTCAATCAAATAATCCAGCTACTATTATATCAAATCTATTTTGTTTATCAAATAACGCAAGTGGATTTCTCATCACAGACGATAAAGATCATAGAAAAATCTTTATAACTACATAGTTCACAACGGGTCTTTCGACCTATACCGGTGTGAGTATATAATCAAAATTGATAATCAAAGTTGATAAGATAAGACACGATAGGATTATAACATAAGCTTAAGATTAACAAGATCGTAATTATACCAAACGCTTATTCATTATATTATTTTCATCCGAGTAGTCATGAGAGATTTAGCCTCTCATGGCTATGAAGTTCATAACAAGATTAAATTGATAAACAAGAAACATACTATATCCGGGTAAGAATATGGATCAAAATTCTCCCCGTAACAAGTATAAAATCGAAGTACAACCTTTTATTCTTATAAATCTATGATATTCTTCTTCGTTCTTGGTGGTTTGATCTTCAATCGTCAAGGGGTTATGGTGTTTATGAGTATGATGATGAAGAGATGATTGTGATATGAGAGATATTTGAGTTGGAGATGATGAAATGTGTGTGAAATTCGTCTCAATTTATAGGCTAAGTTTGGGGTAAAAGTGCGGCGCACAAGAAAAATTGTGCGGCGCACTTAGGGTGTAAATGCGAGGGGTATTTAATTCCATTTATTTTTTCTTCATAGTTATGATAGGAAGTGTGGCGCACAAAGTTATTTGTGCGGCGTACTTGGTGATTAAATGCGTCTTCATTTAATTGACTTTAATTTCTTAAATTCGCTTGGAAGTGCGGCGCACTTAGGGTAAGTGCGGCGTACTTGGGTCTTTTTCAGCCTTAAGTCTTTTTCTTTACTTCTATCTTGCTTTTTGATGATCGAAAACACTTGAACTTTATTTCTTTTGAGCTTGGGATAACTTCAAGTGAACCTGCACATAATTTATGCTATTAAGTATCGAAAGTTCACGAGAAATGATAAAATATATATAAATAACGCCACTAAAAATTTGTATAATTTGGGCGTTATCACTCCACTTACACCTCCTCCCTCTCCAACGAGGGAACAACTTGTTGATGACATAAATCAACTCCAAGATTTATCAAACCTTCTAGCCATGCACCTTTCACAACATACCACTCCTTCATCACCATATTCTCCAAACTTGTCTCACACTCTCAACTTAAATCAAGTTGAACATCATGTTGGCTATTGCCCATGTTGTCGTTACAACCAAACCCAATTCTTAGCCCTAAGTGAAAATCTCAATTGGATTGAATTTCTTCTTACTCGCCCACTACCACCACTTCAAGTTCAACGAGACTATCCTCCGACAACCACCTCCGCTCCAAACTCTCCACCAACAACCAACTAAGCATGTTACATGCTCACCTTTTCGCTCTTTTTAATAAAAGTCCAACCCACTACTTTTACAAGCAAGTCCTATGGCATCCTATGGCAATCTAGGCAAATTAGGACCTTTGTAGTTTCTATTTATGTAGAATGTAGTATTATGATTCAAGCATAATATTTCATTTGATGTATGCTTGTTGTATGATTGTGTTTTATACAAAATCTTTATGTTTTAAATGAATGTTCTTGAACCTAATGTTTCAATTTATTAGTGTAGCTAATTATCTAGCATTGGTTAATTCTCTCCTATACTTATATAGTTGAAAGATGGTTGTTATATATATTTGTGTCTAATTGATTAACACACATATATTATTAGTTATGTATTTCAACCATGGTTAAATATT
>BQNB010064490.1:0-35292 GCA_026074375.1 Tanacetum coccineum | reverse complement strand
GACTCTCATAGAGGCAGCTAGAACTATGTTGGCAGTTTCACTATTACCTATACCATTTTGGGCTGAAGTAGTTAATACTGCTTGTTATGTACAAAACAGTGTATTAACAGACTTAATATTGTTAGACGTTCACCAGTTAATACTATTAGTTCATCTTTTACTATTGTGGATCCTAGAAGAGCAAAAGAACAAAGGAATGAGTATGAAAGTTTGTTTGATCCTCTCATACCTGATTTGGAGGATACTGCTGATCTTCAAGATACTAGTATATTTGGAAGTGCATATGATGATGAATATGTGGGTGCAGAGGCTGACCTCAGTAACTTGGAAACAAACATGAGTGTCAGTCCTATTCCTACAACCAGAATCCATAAGGATCATCCTAAAGCACAAATTGTAACACCCCCAAATCTGGGTTGCAGCGGAATGTTGAATATCCGAGGGCATTACTTTATAGATTAATAACACAAGATATGAGAACGACCACTAAACGTGTCATTTAAAAAGATACATTGGATTTAACAAATACTTGTTCATTACATAAGCCCATGGCTTCAAATTGTTTGACAACATATGTAAAGATTTTGGTTTATAACAAATATCCCAAAATGTAATACGCCCCAAATCTTTAGTACTGACTCTTCCAAAGAGAAACCCCCTATGTATCTTGGCACCTCGTGCCTTATTGACCTGAGAAAACATGCTTAAAACGTCAACATAAAGTTGGTGAATTCATAGGTTTATGTAAATCAATTGTAGGACTACAAGATTTCCAAGTGTATGATTAAGTAATAGATGCAAACATCATAAAAAAAAGTAATTACGTTTTCCTAAGCTCATGACACTGAAGCTCGACGTGTATGAATGCAATAAATTGCCAATAAATGCCCGTGAATGATGTTCTAACCCATAACATCCCAAATCTGACATTGTATACGTTTGTTGTCTAGCAACCCGACACAGTGAGCGCTACTCACCCAAACGGGGATGTCAATCCCAAATAGATCTATTTATAACATCCGCGCTCACAATCTAGTGATTAACAGTTTATGATAAAGGGCTTAGTGGGTTATCGCTACTTAGGCAAACACGTAATCATTGTATAAAATATACACTTGCGTCCAATTTGTAAAGCAAAGCATGTTCTCACCCCAACAATGTAAATCATTTAAATAATTATAAAACATGGGGCTTTGAACTTACCTTAGTAAATAGTCCTCTAAAAATGGTAATATATCCAAGTATAGCAAATGAATCACACTGTCAAATACCTAAGTAAATACGGCCAATCTTAGTCTACAAGTTTAGGCTAAAGACTTAATGTATAAACTACAATAAATTGCTAGTTTATATATATAATGTTATCACTTGTATGGTGGCGCACATGTTTATTGTATTTGCTTGTAAGTGATGGCTCTTGGGAATCGTATATGCGTTGTTAATAAATATTCATATTTATTAAGTCGTGTTTACCGTATTGTATCCGAATAATATTATAATTCGTCCGTTTCGTTAAGTGTTTATAAAAACCACTTTCGTTCACAAGATACCCTTAAGTTTTCTATAATTACAAAACAGCCCCTATGTTTATGAAATATATACTATTTACATTTCAAACCCTTAAGTTTCCATAATTACACTTTTTGTCCTCCAACTTTACACAATTTACACTTTAGGTCCTTATATGTTTAAAACTGCCCCTTAAGTTCCAAAAGTGCTCAAAACAGTTCCTAAACCTTATAAAATCAGTTATGACAGTTTTAACCCCTTTAGTTTGTAATTTACACTTTTAGTCCCTTAACTTTGTAAAAATCGCGTTTTAAGTCCATTTAAGGTCTAACAAGTGACAATAGGTTTTAATGCATTCCAATAAGCCATATAAGCTGGGTCAGCTTATAAATAAGCTCGGATGAGCTTATTTTGGCTTACTGGGCTCATTGAGCTCGATAGGGCCCATTAAGCAAATAAAGGGTCCAATTTAGTTTTCATAGGCACATAAGCTTTCATTAAGCTTATTTAAGTTCATTAATTCTGTTTGGCTAAGAAATAACCTTAGGTGAGCTTATTTGAGCTTATTCGAGCCTATTGAGTGGATCATACATTTGTAAGCAATTTGACTATGTTGATCCAACAGGCAGACTCAAGTCAGTAATGGCTTGGGTCCCCAAGAGAAACTAATTCTCTTTTGTTTGATATGCAGGGTGATCCACAAGTTGCTTTAAAAGATACAGGGATTTTTGACAGTGGATGCTCCAGGCATATGACAGGAAACAAGTCCTATCTCACAGATTATCAAGACTATGATGGAGGATTTGTTGCATTTGCAGGCAGTTCTAAAGGAGGTAGAATAACTGGTAAAGGTAAAATTAAAACTGGAAAATTAGACTTTGAAGATGTGTACTTTGTGAAAGAACTTAAGTTTAACCTTTTTAGTGTCTCACAGATGTGTGACAAGAAAAATAGTGTTCTTTTCACTGAAACTGAATGTCTTATTCTTTCTCCTGATTTTAAGCTACCTGATGAAAATCAAGTAATGCTTAAGATTCCCAGGAAAGATAATATGTACAGTTTTGACCTAAAGAATGTTGTTCCTTTAAAAGGTTTAAATTGTTTAATTGCAAAGACCACAAATGATGAGTCTAATATGTGGCATAGGAGGCTTAGTCATATAAACTTTAAAACTATGAATAAACTTGTGAAAGGAAATCTTGTTAGAGGTTTGCCTTCAAAGATTTTTGAAAATGACCACTCATGTGTTGCTTGTCAGAAAGGAAAGCAACACAAAGCCTCTTGTAAGTCCAAACTTGTGACTTCAGTCAGCCAACCTTTACAAATTTTGCATATGGACTTATTTGGACCAACCTTTATAAAGAGTATCATGGGTAAAGCATATTGCCTAGTGGTCACTGATGACTATAGCAGATTTAGTTGGGTTTTCTTCTTAGCTAAAAAGGATGAGACTAGTAGAATCCTTAAAAACTTTATAACATGATTAGAAAACCAGTTGAATCACAAAGTTAAAATCATCAGATGTGACAATGAAACTGAGTTTAAGAATTATGATATGAATCAGTTATGTGGAATCAAAGGGATTAAGAGGGAATTCAGTAATGCTAGGACTCCACAACAAAATGGAGTAGCTGAAAGAAAGAATAGGACTCTCATAGAGGCAGCTAGAACTATGTTAGTAGATTCACTATTACCTATACCATTTTGGGCTGAAGCAGTTAATACTGCTTGTTATGTATAGAACAGGGTATTAGTGACCAAATCTCATAATAAGACACCTTATGAACTCTTAATTGGTAAAACACCTATTATAAGTTTTATGAGACCTTTTGGCTGTCCAATTACTAATCTTAACACCCTTGATCACCTAGGCAAGTTTAATGGAAAGGCTGATGACGGATTCCTAGTTGGTTACTCTATTAATAGCAAGGCTTTTAGAGTATTTAATAGCAGAACTAGGAAGGTAGAGGAAAACCTGCATGTAAACTTTCTTGAAAATAAACCAAATGTTGCAGGAAGTAGACTAGAATGGCTGTTTGATGTTGATATTCTAATAAATTCTATGAATTATCAACCAGTCATTGCAGGAAATAGAACTAATGGTAATGCAGGTTTAGAGAGAAATTCTAATGCAGGACAAGCTGGAAAAGAGAATGTGCCTGATCAGGAATACATCCTATTACCATTGCTGCATACAAGTTCAAATGTTCCTTCAAATTCTAAGAAGGATGAGTCCTCACCTAAAGATGATGCTGGAAAGATGAATGAAGTTAGGGATTCAGCAAACTAAGGCAACATGAATGGCCCATGGGAGGCAATTAACACTGACAGCTGATTACGGATTTTCACACTATATATATAATATATACTGTTAGTTCACCAATTAATATTGTTAGTTCATATTTTACTACTGTGGATCATGGAAGAGCAAAAGAACAAAGGAATGAGTATGAAAGTGTGTTTGATCCTCTCCCCATACCTGATTTGGAGGATACTGCGGATCTTCAAGATATATTTGGAAGTGCATACGATGATGAATATGTGGGTGCAGAGGCTGACCTCAGCAACTTGGAAACAAACATGAGTGTCAGTCCTATTCCCATAACCGGAATCCATAAGGATCATCCTAAAGCATAAATCATTAGAGAGGTGGATTCTGCTGTATAGACAAGAAGAATGCACAAGCAGAATGAAGCAGGATTAATATCCTTTATAAACAAGCAGAGAAGAACAAATCATAAAGATTTCCAAAATTGTTTGTTTGCTTGTTTTCTCTCCCAGATGGAACCAAAGAAGGTAACTCAGGCTTTGGATGATGAAAGTTGGGTAGAAGCTATGCAGGAAGAGCTTCTCCAGTTCAAACTACTGAATGTTTGGACACTGGTGGATTTACCTCATGGAAAGAAGGCCATTGGTACTAAATGGGTCTTTAGAAACAAGAGAGATCAAAGAGGTATTGTGGTTAGGAACAAAGCCAGGCTGGTAGCACAGGGTTATAGACAAGAAGAAGGTGTAGATTATGATGAGGTTTTTGCTCCTGTTGCTAGGATTGAAGCAATCAGGTTATTTTTAGCCTTTGCATCATTTATGGGTTTCACTGTGTACCAGATGGATGTAAAGAGTGCATTTTTATATGGCACTATTGAAGAGGAGGTTTATGTTAACCAACCTCCAGGTTTTGTGGATCCAGAATTTCCAAATAGAGTGTACAAGGTGGAGAAAGCATTATATGGTCTTCATCAGGCTCCTAGAGCCTGGTATGAGACTTTATCTACTTACTTGTTGGAAAATGGATTCAGAAGAGGGACAATTGATAAGACTTTGTTCATAAAGAAGATCAAGAATGACATTCTACTTGTTCAAGTGTATGTAGATGACATCATTTTTGGTTCTACCAAGGAGTCTTTGAGTACTGAGTTTGAGCAGCTTATGCATAAAAGATTTCAGATGAGCTCCATGGGGGAACTCACTTTCTTTTTAGGTCTGCAGGTTGAGCAGAGAAAAGATGGCATATTTCTCAGTCAGGACAAATATGTGTATGAACATTTAAGAAGTTTGGCTTTTCTAGTGTGAAGACAAAAGTATCCAATGGAGACACACGAGCCTTTTTATTACAAGAATAAGCTGGTACTGTATGTTGATGTCCATTAGATAGGTCCATGATTGGATCATTGATGTACTTAACATCTTCCAGGCCAGACATTATGTTTGCTGTGTGTGCTTGATCAAGATTTCAGGTTCAACCAAAAGCTTCTCATGTGCATGCTGTAAAGAGAATCTTTAGATATCTTAAGGGTCAACCCACTTTGGGCCTTTGGTATCCTAAGGATTCACCTATGGATTTGATAAGCTATTTCTGTTAGTGATATGCTGTGTAGTATTGATAAAAATCTACAACTAGAGGTTGTTAATTCTTAGGCTGCAGGCTAATCTCATGGCAGTGCAAGAAACAAACAATTAGCTAATTCAACAACTAAAGCAGAATACATTGCTGCTTCCAACTGCTGTGGATAGGTTCTTTGGCTTCAAAATCAATTACTTGATTATGGTTACAACTTTATGAAGACAAAGATTCATGTGGATAATGAAAGTGCAATCTGTGTGGTGAAAAATCCTATCTATCATTCAAAGACCAAGCACATAGAAATTAGGCATCACTTCATTAGAGATTCCTATGAGAAAAAGTTAATTGAAATGGTCAAGATTCATACAGACTACAATGTTGCAGATCTTCTTACTAAAGCCTTTGATGTGACTAGGTTTTAGTTTTTGATTGCAAGCATTGGTATGCTTAATCCCTAAAGCATGAATTAAGGGAAGGATTAACAGTTTTTAACTTCTATTCATGGGTTATACATAAATATGGATCCTCATGAATTCTCACATGTCTATCTAGTCTTTTCTAGTGTGCTTGTGATGAATAGAGGCATGTTGTTGTATAATTATTGAAGACAAAGTTAAAACTGTTTAAAGCAATGTTAAAACTGCTTAGTATAATTAGTGATGCTAGTTGTACTTAAAACTGCTAAAGTTAAAACTGTTAGTCAAAATTAATACTGCTAGTCAAGAAAATGCTTTGGATTGTGTTTTTCTTGGTTTTGGACTAACATTTGCAGGATAAGCATAATTGATTGTCTGTTATCAAGTGAAGTATTGTTTGAGGGGAGGCTCATGATGTCTATTATGCACTCAAGTATGATTGGAAAGACTTGTTACATCAGACAAAAAGTGTCAAACACATAGGAAAATCAAAAGAGGTCGGGACACTAAGGTACCTCAGTCTGGTGGTCCCCCTGACAAAGGTTGGTGATGAGGCTGTCATAAGGAGTTGGGTGCCCGAATAGAAGGGCTTCCATATGCTTTAAGCTTAGAAGCAGAGCAGGACAGTGGTAACATAAACTAAGACCCAATCCATGGCAACACTTAATGAATTAAGTCCTTTGGGATTTGGTTCAGGTAGTGGTCCCAGGTGCCAAGTTACCATATTGGGGATGTAGATGCTCAAACTAGGTTTGAGGCTGCATCTAAAAGTCTAATGATCCACCTCTCTCAAGAGGTTACACACTTGGAAGTGGGGAGGACAGTATGCAACAAATGGAATTGATGGAATTTGTACAAAATTGTGTGACTTGGTGAGCAAAAAGAATAGAGAGAAATTATGAGCTCAAAAACAGAAAGAGAGTTGTGTGAAAAACAGAAAGAGTGAATTGGTGAGCAAAAAGAATTGAGAGATAATGTGTGAGCATAAAAACAGAAAGAGAGAAAGTGAGATTGGTGATGGAAAAGCTCTTTGGAGGAGCTTCAAGTTAATACTGGTCTTTTCAAGTTAGTACTGCTGGGCATTATTTAGTACTGCTAGGTATTGCTTAGTACTGCTAACCATCTTTTAGTACTGCTGGCTTAAAGTTAGTACTGCTAGGCTAATTTTAGTACTGCTAGAAGACCGTTAGTACTGTTTGACCCATAACTAAATTTCCTTCCCAATTTCTAGCCGTTGCTAAATTTCTGCCAACTGCCATGCTTATAGGCTATAGGGTTTGACTAATTGAAGATTTCTTGATCTTTCTATAAACTTAAAAGATTTCTTCAAGATAAGTACAAATCTTCTTCAGCCGGTGACACTTTAAACTCTTAAATACTCTCTCAAATATCAATTAACTCTCAAAAAACATTCCGTTACTCTCTCTCACAACACTTCCTAGAAACTTAATCAAACTGTAATTATTCAATCAAATGGTACTTTGGGTTTTGCGACAAGCACATACATGTGGCATACTTGGAGAAACCTGAGGGAAAGTTTTTAACAGGAGTTTCCTCAGATCATTTGATTTCCTAACTGCTAGTCTCATTCCTATGCCAACACAGAGAATCAACAATATATGTTCATTTATCAAACAATTTTGGACAACAGCTACTGCTAGCACAAATGTTAATGGAGAAGTAAAACTAACTGCTAGCATAGATGGACAAGATAATACCATCACTGAAGCATCCTTAAGAAGACATCTGAAGTTGGAGAACAATGGTGGAATTATTTCTTTACCCAACACAGAGATATTTGAGCAACTAACTCTCATGGGGTATGCAACTGATTCTCATAAGCTTACATTTCAAAAGGATAATTTTTCACCACAGTAGAAGTTTTTCATTCATACAATCCTCCACTGCTTGAGTCCTAAAAAGACTTCTTGGGAGCAGTTTAGCAGCAATATAGCTACTGCTATTATCTGCCTGGTAACAAACATAACTTTTAATTTCTTAAAATTCATCTTTGATGGAATGGTAAAGAATTTGGATAACCCTCATAAGTTTTTGATATATCCTAGATTTATCTAAATTTGTTTAAACAAGCAAAGGAGACTTCTTTAACCCCACACAAGAACCTATCCCACTCCTGTACTTACACAAAAAGTTTTTAGTAACATGAAGCGAGTTATAAGGGGTTATTCTGGTGAAGACATTCCTTTATTTCCTTCCATGATCACTGCACCTGAAACATCTCCCTCAAGAATCACATCTTCACCATACTTATCACCTCACCATACACCAGTCAGTGCTCCTTCAACTTCACCACCACCATCACATAAACTACACCTACTGTAGAGGAGCCTGCTCCAATGCCCTATGAATCACCTCTCCAAAGTGTTCAATCACTTGGACGTGATGAGGGTAGTGTGTCACTTAATGAATTAATGGCTTGGTTATCAGTTAACTAATAAAAGTTGGAAGCTTGGAGAATGAATGACGAACACCAAGACGGTTTCTGGTTTCTGCTATTACCAAGCTAGTCAAAAGAGTGAAGAAGTTGGAGAAGCAAGTCAAGACAGGCAAAGCTAGGAGAAGAACAAAGATAGTTCTTTTAGAACATGAAGCTGTAAAGGAGGATTCTTCCAAACAGGGGAGGAGTTTGATTGAAGAATTAGACATGGATGCTGATATTTCTTTAGTTCCTCCACATGATGCAGAGATTCAGGAAAAGATTAGTGATGATACTGAGGTATTGCTAGAAGAGGAAGAGACTACTGAATTAATAGAAGAACCTACTGAGCTTGTGGAAGATCAAGGAAGTGGTGAAAAAGGGGAACAAGAGGTTACTACTGCTGATACTGCACTTAATACTGCTAGTGTACCAATTAGTACTTCCGTGAAACCTGGGGTTTAGTATGTGCTTGAAACGTTTGGTATATTAGAAGGGTGTGCAAAGAAGAAGAAAGATAAAGGCAAGGCAATCATGATTGAAGATGAATCTGTTCAAAAGAAGTCCAAGAAGCAAGTGCAAGAAGAAAGGCTTGGTCATGAAGAAGCCATTAGATTACAAGAACAGATTGATGAGGAAGAAAGAAAAAGGATTGCAAGAGATGCTGAAATTGCCAAACAATTGCAAGAAGAATATGATAAAGCTGGAAAGAAAGAAGCTGTAACTGAAGTTGATACTGCTCATGTCATTGATTGGAATGATCCTTCTGTTATAAGGTATCATGCTCTTCAAAATAGACCCAGATCTGTAGCTGAAGTAAGAAAGAATATGATGGTATACTTGAAGAATCAGGGAGGCTACAAGATGAAAGATTTCAAAGGAATGAGCTATGATGATATAAGACCAATATTTGAAAAGGTATGGGATCAAATTCATTCATTTGTGCCTATGGATTCTGAAAAAGAAGTTCAAAGACTAAAAAGAGCAGGTCAAGATGTTGAAGCAGAACCTGCTAAAAGACAAAGAACTGAAGAAGTTTCAGAGTCAGTTCAAGAGCAAACAGATGAAGAACCAAAAACAGATGAATTATCTCAAGAACAGCTGAATCAAATGGTAATCATAGTTCCAGATGAAGGAATAAATGTTGAAGCTCTTCAAACCAAATACCCAATAATTGGATGGGAAGTTTACTCTGATGACACTATGCAATTTTGGAAAATCATCAGAGTAGGCAATCACACAGAGGTGTATCAGGTTTTTGAAGACATGCTTAAGAATTTTGACAGGGATGATCTGATCAAATTATGGAGCTTAGTTCAAGAAAGATACAACTCATCAGGACTTACTGAAGATAAAGAGATAGAATTATGGGTTGAACTAAAGATGTTATTTGAACCAGATGCAGAAAATTTTTTAGAACTTCAGAAATATATGCATGATCCTTTGAATTGGTGGTTATATGATACATGTGTTGTTCATCATGTATCTACAGAGAAAGGACAAGATATATTCATGCTGGTTGAAAAGGACTATCCACTCACAAAAGGACTTGCAACTTTGATGCTAGTTAACAAGTTAAGAGTGGATCAACATTCTGAGATGGCAGATGAGCTTTTGATAAAGATCAACAATATAGCAAACAGACCAAGGAACTAAAGTGTTTGGAAGCATCCTCAGCAGAGTACATCAGAAGAAACTTGAGATTTGATGGTAAATCACAAGTTTAAGGGAGGATTGTTGGGATTTAAAGCTTCTACACTTAGTACTGCTAATAGTTAGTTAGTACTACCAGTACATTGTTAGTACTGTCAGTTATAGTTAGTACTGTTAGTTGTATATTTAGTACTGTTAGTCATATATAGTTAGTATTGCTTATGTGATATGCATGAGTTATATTAGGAATAGATATGCATGATCACTTAACGCGTTTTGTATGCCCATTAGGGTTTTCCTTGGTGTATAAAAGGAACCCTTACGGCATAGTTAGAATATAAATCCAAGATAGAAAATTCATAGTTATTAGGCAAAACATATAGTTGTTTTGTGAATTATTCAATATAATAAATTTTTGTGAAAGTTCTTGTGTTACTGTTATATTGTTTCTTCTGGTGTATAAAGATTAGTTTCCGCATAATCTTTATATATTACTCAGGGTTTCTATCATAGTTGTTTTAGATCTATCTAAGACAACTTACGCTTTAACAAGCTAATCTATAACATTTCTCAATTTCAGGTCATTTTACGACTCTATTATTCTTCACTATTTATTTTAGTCCAATACGCGTTTACTTTTAATTTAACTTTTAAGCTAAATCGCATAGACTAGAAATAATCATTTAACGTAAACGGCCACCAAATAAATTAAGGTTTACGTCAAGCAAGTGTTATGTAATTATTAGGAAGACAATTACTAACTTTGCGTATTTTATTTTATTGGTCACGTAAAAGGCTTACGTTTCGCGATAAAATACCTTTAGACACACCCCGGAAATACCTAGACTTACCTAGACTCAAACCAATACCCACTTTTAAACCTTAAACACAAAAATAATTAAATTCTTGTGTTAATAAGCCATTGTGGCCGAATAGGGGTAAACAAAAAAATCATCAAACATTGGATACTTACACAATATTGTACAATACCCTTTAATTAAGCCTTGTACTTGTATAATCTTAAGA
This sequence comes from Tanacetum coccineum, assembly GCA_026074375.1. NCBI lineage: Eukaryota > Viridiplantae > Streptophyta > Magnoliopsida > Asterales > Asteraceae > Tanacetum > Tanacetum coccineum. Next base: position 24,407 of record BQNB010064490.1, on the reverse strand, counting down.
AGATTTCAAAAACCTACCTTTTCCCTCTAATTCTACTCGTCCCATGCATATACACAACTAGAAAATCTCTTATAGCCCTAAACTAAGTACATGTATAACCTATGTATAATTTAAACATGTACTAAATGTCCACTTAGCTAATACATAAAGGATAATAACCTCATTAGATCCCTCCTTTTGCCTCTTGATACCCACAACCACAAACAACATATATACAACCAAAGATCTTCAAATCTCATGTAAATCTTATACCTTGATCATGTAATTAAGGATGGTACTAGGAAGTATTATCAATACCATGGGTGACAACTAGAAAACCATAAAACCGTCACTATAGGGCATGGTTTGGCTTTAGATTGGGACTAGGTAAACCAACTAGCTCATGAGCCTATAAATACCCATCTACACTTGACATGACACTTCTTAAAACTCTTAAAATACACAACCTCTCCCAATCAAAACCATATTAATTCCTTTCTTGTTTCGGGTCATAAGCCACGATAAACACCCTCACAACCCTTATTTGAACACAAAAATTTGTGCTAGGTTTTCATACAAGGTCACAAGAAGGATCATGAGCCAAGACTTGGGTACTTAATAAGCTTTGGAGCTTAGGGTTGTCATTTCTACGCGTCCAAAATCAAGACCAAGACTCTAGGACACTTGTAAGTTGCATTCTAAGCTTATCATGCTCCTACCATACATATTTCCTTAGTTGCTAGATTGATTTGGCCACGATTAGTTTGTAAATAACAAACTAACGTGAGCTCGTATATGCATAATGCAAGGCATGCATGTTATTCGCGTGTACATATGTATATTGTCTCTTGTGTGGTGCTAAAAAGATGTCAACCGATATAAAGCAAGGCTTAACAATGACTAGAGTTACACGTTTTCATTTAAAAACGAATTGCACAAAACTTATACGTAAACATTTCGCATAAACTTGATAGTTTGGATTGGGAAGGAGTATACAAGCTAACTAGATGCTTGCATGTGTTAAACATGAACCATAGGTAGGTCAAATAAGCTCAAAGTGTTTGTTCGTGGTTAAACATCACAAACCCAAACCATACGCACCCACAATGGACGTGCATGTCCACTTTTGGGCCATGAAGCCCATAAATAGGACACAAGATTATAGGTTGGCTTATGTATAACTTAAAGAGCTTAATAGTAGCTTAAGGTGCTTAATGAAACCCTAACTAAACCCTAAAACCACAAAAAGGCCTAACGAGGGCCAAACAGTCCATTAACAAATGTTAATTGGCCTAATAGTCTGTTAGTTAAGGCCCATAGCTTATGAATAAGCTCACTTGAGCTTATTGAAGGGTTATAAGACTTATTGAGCTTGTTTGGTTTAGTAATACACATAAGAGGCCTTATCGGGACACAAATGGGCTTAACAGCCCTCAGCAAGGCCTAACACGGGCCCAATCGCCACTAATATGCTTAAACAGATTATTTGTGAGATTAAACAGCTTATTTAAACTTAATTAACTCAATTGTATCAAAAACTACTTAAAAAACTAGCTAAACACCTTATTGGACTTTAAGGACTTAATTTGAATTAGTTAATGGGCTAACGAACCCAATAAGCTCAAATAAGCTTATCTGAGCTTATCAATTAGCCAAACAGTTTCCTATACTCTATTATAAGCCAAATGAGAGCTTATGTACTTTTAGAATCTTAATTGGACCATTTAAAATGCTTAATGAACCTTATCAGGTCCAAAAAGCCCAATAAGCTCGAAATAAGCTCATTGAGCTTATTTACAAGTTGAAACAGCTTAAATGGCTTATTGGAGCCTAATAAAACCTTTTTGCCACTTTTCAAACCTCATTTGGACTTAAAATATAAATTTTGGAAGTTAAAGGATTAAAAATGTCAAATTGGAAACTTTAGGGTAGAAACTATCAAAACTGAATTTTATAGAGTCTAGGGACTGTTTTGCCATTTCTAATACTTAAAGGACTGTTTGAAGGTATAAGGACCAAAATTGCAATCTTTCTAAAGTTTAAGGGCTAAAAGTGTAAATAAGGAAACTTAGGGGTTTAAAAATATAAATAACCTATTTTTGCATAAACCTAGGGACTGATTTGGCAAATATAGAAAACCTAAGGGTATTTTATGAACGAAAGTGATTTTAATAAACACTTAACATATCGGACAAGTTATATCGGATATTATACGAATTAAAACATGACTTAATAAAATATGTATATTTATTAATAACGTTTATACATATACTTGAACGTGTGAAATCGTATACCTCCCTAAGAGTCATCAAGTAAAGACAAATACAAAGAACATGTGCACCACCACACAAGTGATAACAGTATATATAAACTAGCAATTTATTATAGTTTATGCATTAAGTCGTTAGCCTAAACTTGTAGACTAAGACTGGCCGTATTTACTTAGGTATTTGACGGTGTGATTCAATTACCATTCTTGGATATATTTATCATTCACAGAGGACTACCTACTAAGGTGAGTTCATAGCCCCATGCTTTACAATTATTTAAATGATTTACATCTTTGGGGTGAGAACATGCTTTGTTTTACAAATTGGACGCAAGTGTACATTTTATACAATGATTACGTGTTTGCCTAAGTAGCGATAACCCACTAAGCCCATTATCATGAACTGTCAATTACTAGATTGTAAGCGCGAGTGTTATAAATAGATCTATTTGGGATTGACATCCCTGTTTGGGTGAGTAGCGCTCACTGTGCCGGTTTGCCGGACAACAAACGTATACCATGTCGGATTTGGGATGTTGCGGGTTAGAACATCATTCACGGGCAATGTTGGCAATTTATTGCATTCATACATGTCGAGCTTCAGTGTCATGAGCTTAGGAAACCTAATTACTTTTTATGATGTTTGCATCTGTTGCTTAATCATACACTTGGAAATCTTGTAGTCTTACCATTGATTTACATAAACCTATGAATTCACTAACTTTATGTTGACATTTTAAGCATGTTTTTCTCAGGTCAATAAGGCACGAGGTGCCAAGATACATTGGGGGTCACTCTTTGGAGAGTCAGTACTAAAGATTTGGGGCGTATTACATTTTGGGAACATTTGTTATAAACCGAAATCTTTACTTATATTGTCGAACAATTTGAAGCCATGAGCTTATGTAATGAACAAGTATTTTGTTAATCCAATGTATCTTTTTAAAACGACACGTTTAGTGGTCGTTCTCATATCTTGTGCTATTGATCTATGAAGTAACACCCTCGGATATTCAACATTCCGCTGCAACCCATATTTGGGGGTGTTACAATAACAAATATGAATCCCATGACACTCCTGGAACACATTTAATAAGTAACTAAATGCTCTAAGTCTTTAGTTACTTAATGTCTTAGGTTGGTGACTGAACACATTAAATAAGGAACAAATATTCTTTATCTAACTGTCATCCAACAGTCATGGGTCCCACTACTCCCATTTAACACTCAAATATCCCACTAAGCATTTAGTGCTCACTCCCACAAACAATATCCCTTCCCAAAACGTCCTTTCACTTTCCACCAAATCCATTATCCACACGTCATGCCTGCAAAAAGTGCACGATAGAGTAACGGCTACATAGTTGTCGTTAAAGACGGAAGTGGGAATAATGGAAGGGAATCGCATTTAGTGCAGATACCAAACCGTTTTTTAAAATAATTTTGATATAAAATCCTTTCCCATACCTCACCTATAAATACCCTATAAAAAACAAGAAACAAACACAAAATTTTCAAAGGCAATTAAACTCTGCAAAATTTATCTCTCAAACAAGTTGTGTGTGTTCTTCATTTTCTGTAAGTCTTTCTCATTGTTATATCACATATGCGCCAACGATCTAAGTTATCCAACTTAGTGACCACCCGTCATGGTATAGTCTAAACGTTTTCTTATCAAGGACGCGCCAACGATCTAAGTTAACCCAACTTAGTGACCATCCGTCTTGATAAAGTATCAAAATACGCATCAACGATCTTGGTTGGATTCGACCTTGTAACCATCCGTGTTTGATACATTTGGCATTGCCCCTTTCAAAACCCTAAAAATAGCAAGTTCCCAAGCAATAACCTATGCACCTCAGTGTGGTGACATGACTTTTGAGTCTATCAGTTTTAAAAGCAATAACTTTATGGGAAATTTCAGTTACCCACAAAGTGTCCCAACCTATAAAAATATTTGCAAATATTTAAGAAATTGCTTTTTGGCAGAGGCTTTTTCAAAAACACCATCAGTGCTATACTAGAACTACCTCAGGGAGTTTTGGTATACTGCTAAGGTTGTTGACCCAAACCCACCAACTGATGACTCTAAGGCTCGTCCTCTCAAAGAGTTAAGTATCAAGTTCACTGTAAAGAATTGTATGATGCCATTGACTTTAAACTATCAAACATTCTGTCAAACCACATGCCTTGAATATAACAATGGAAACTATGTTGCACATCCATTCACTAAGGAAGTTAAGGTTGAGCTTGCAAAGATTGCTACTCATGAGGCCCTGGTCCAGAAGACCCCAATGTTAAAAGCATCCTTTCCCGCGACTTAGAGGATACTGATGACCTTTGTCATTCAAGTCCTCGGTGGGAACCACTCATCTACTAAACATGTTAATTCTAGTCAGCAACTGATAATCTATAGTCTCCTTACAGGGACTAAGATTGACATTGGAGAGATCATTTACAATGATCTTGTAGCCAAGCTCATGAATAAGTCTAGGCAAAAGTATGTCTCTTATCCTAGATTTATCTCATGTGCCCTAAAAAGGCTACTGGGTTCTAACTATCCTCAGGACAAAAAATTTGGGAATCTCCCCCCGTCCTCAGTCAATCAAATTTTTCCAAAAACCCATCCGAAGTCACCCTCATCGAATTAACGGCATTCATGGCTAATGTAATCAATCGTGAAAACTCAGTGTCTCCACTTCCCATCTCTAAAAAGACATGGAAGAAGAAAAAAACTCAGACTGTGACTAAACCCAAGTCACATTGCCTTGAGGCTTCTAGAGCACCCCCTAAGAAAGGGAAAAAGTAAAAGACCAAAAAGACCTCCCTTGTTCAGACCACACTCCATCCGACCAAAGAGAAATTGCTATCGGGGGACACTAATACATCACAATTAGTGTCAACGGGCCAAAGTACTGATCCTAAAGACTCAGAGGGAAACACACAACCTGTTGATAAGGGTTTTCCCTCTACTACTAATGAGGACATTGGTAAATCCTCACTTTTGTCTGAGGCAAAACCCACTGATCCCCAAGATATAGAGGGAAACAAACAACCCACTGTTAAAGGATTTCCTGTCACCAACCCTGATGAAGGCACTCGTAAAATAAAGCCTTTACCTGAGGGGACCATTATCGACCCCAAAGACTCAGGGAGAAACATACAACTCACTAATAGGGGTCAGTCTTGAACCTTGGTTACTGATCAACCAGGGGCCGGCATTGAGGACCAGGTGGATAAAACCCAATCCACTGGATTTGAGATGTCAAACCCTGACCAAAAAAAGAAAGACTTCTATTAAAGTGGAGCCGAATACTAAACCCATGATACTACAAACATTTTGTGATCTTCAAGCTCTCTTAGACTCAGAGCATGAACTCAAAGATAAAAGTAATAAAGAGATCTATGAGATCAGAGATCAAATGGATAAAGAAGAACCTACCTCAACTAAACATCAGTATCCCTCACTTAACAAAGATCATCCTAACCTCTAAAGCAAAGAAGTCTAATAACTCTCCTCATGCATCGGACTCTGAATCATCATCATGCTCAGAGACTTTCAAGCCCTTTAACAACTATGTGCTAGTTACTGAAAGCGTGTTGGTAAGAAATCTTCAAGGATTCTCAAAGGTTATTTATGCTCAAGTTGCTAAAGATAGATGGGAAAAGTATGAGGAAGTTGCTGCCTCATATGCTGATTTAAAATGGAGCATCAAAGACTTTCATGAAACAACCTTCCGGAACTATAAGAAAACTAATGTTTCTCTCAGAAACTATCAAAAAATCCTCACTTAATTCAAGTCTGACCATATTACAGGACTCAACAGGATCATCACAAATCTTCAGGAGGTTCAAAATGCTATAAAAGAAGATCCTGCACTAAACAAGAAAGTGCTTGAGACTGCAGAGGCTTACACCAAGAATTCCACCAACCTCACTGAGCTCCTTATCATGGTAAAGAACTTTGATTTTCCTAGCTTAAAAACTACTGTTGAATCTCTTCAGGCTGCAGTAACTGCTTAGAATGATCATCTTGCCAAGTGGGCTGAGTCCTCTGCCTCCATGGCCTGGAGTGTTGGTCTTAGGATGACCAAGATTAAGAACACTCAGGCTACCATCCAGTCTGACATTGCATCACTCAAGAAAGACACTGCTGATATCAAGGCCATGATGCCTGAGATGTTTTGTGCCTTTAAAGGACAATCTTTATCCACTCCCTCAAGAAGTGTGCTGTTGGAAACACGAAAAGTGTCGGTCACTTCCAAAGTTGTAATAGTCTTAGCACGTAGTTAGTATAAGCAACTACCAGTCCTATTGTTCTAAGTCCTGAACCCTCGACCTGAGGGGAAGAAAGCTTATATGATCACTGAGGAACAAGAGGAAGAAAAGGTTCCTGAAAAAGAACCAAAAAACACTCAACTTGAACCAATCCAAACTGTCATCCCACCAACTCAGTATTCCAAAACACCAATCACACCTAAAAGAAGAGTCATTGAGCTATCAACATAATTAATCACTGAAGAAAAGGATGCTGAGGGTGCTGAAGTCGATATGGAGCCTGTACAAGAGCTTCAGGGCACTAAACCATTTCCAATAACAATTGTCAGGCCAACAGTCACACCTCCTAAAACCAAAATAATTAGATCCTCATCAAGGCCTCAGCTCATAGATCCTATTGTTAAAATTCAAGTGTCTCAAACAATTGATGATCCACCACACACCACTCCTAATGATAATAAAGGAAAGGGTATAGCTAGAGACACTGAGGAATCTCCACGTAAGCTTGTTCCAGCATCTAAGGAAGTTCATCCGGATCCTGATACCCCTGTGTTAATTCCTTATAAAATAAATGTAAAGATGTATCAACTCACCAATAAGCAAATTCAAGCTCAATTGGAAAAAGTAGAACAAATGGAAAGAGCTACTCAGGAAGCAAAAATGATTGAGCTAACCAAGCCTGCTCTAATCAAAGTGGTTGAGGAAGTGGCCAGTGAGGCTGAAGTTGACACAAATGCTCTCCGCAACAAAAAAGGTGGTCAATAATTCTTGAAGCAATAGGATGTTGAGTTTAATGTTCATCAGAGAGAACACCTTGCCAAGCTCAAGAAGTCAAGAGAGATCAAGAAGAAAAGAGTTGATCACTATGTATGGACTACACAGAACAGACTGAAGCCTGAAAAGATCACTGACATCCACATTCACCTAAACACAAAACCTGTTGCAATCACTGTCTACAAGAATAATAATCAGAGAAACTTTGAGGTTCATAATCCATTCAGGTTTGGTGATTTTGGTATAACTGAATGGGATGAACTGAGTGTCATTATTCCTAAAAAGAAGAATAAGGTGGTTGGTGATCTAATGACATCCCTAAGCAAGAAATATGAAAGGCTGAATCAGATTCTTGGTAAACTTGGAATCAGTCCAACTCTTCCACCTACTGAGCAAGTTCCTTCCTTATCCTCAGGCAGAAAGAGAAAGGCACTTTAGTTGGAGCCTAAAGTTTGCATAGCTGGTCTTGAATGGAATAGAAGTCTTCCTGAAGGGATCCCATTTGTGAACAACAAAGTAATTGGAGCTCCTGAGCATGGGATCTTCTTCACTGATGCTTTTGAAGAACAAGCCTTCCAAAGGGTAAGTGACATTCATAAGGTGGAAGTTGAAATGTTGTTGGGTTACTTGGTGATGGCTGGAAACATCAACACTCTAGAAAACCAAAGGTTTTGTGTACTGATGAGGAGCATGATTGATAAACACCATGATAGAGAGAGGCTCAAATCGAAGAGAGACAAGTTGGAAGCTATTGGATACTCATTTAATTAAGTATTGTTGTATTTTATGCTTTATGTTTTGTAATAGACTGATAGGGCTTTGTATCCTCAGTTAATGAAGTACTTTTAGTTATCAATATCATTTACTTGCTTTCTAGATTCAGTGTAAGAAGAAGTTGTACTTACTCACTTACACTAAAAAACACTTAGGCTATATTTATATCCAAATAGGGGGAGATTGTTATGCCAATTCAGTGTCCAATGATCTTTCACCTAGATTTGAATAGAAAATATCCTAAAGGTTAAGATAACCTTTAATATTATTAAGGTCACTGAATGAACAATCATTCAGTGAATTACCTTCAAGTGCTCAACTTGAGTCTATAAGAAAGACTCAACCATTCAGTGAGGCGACACTCAGTGAATGAAGTCCCTGAGCCAAAGAAGAAGGTGATGGGTTCAGTGAGTTGTGGCAATAAGCTTACTGAACCCCATACGATCTCCTCAACTATTAGAATATCTTGAAGACAAGAGTCTGAAGAATAGGCAGGATATGTTTGAATGGATAATATCAAGTATTTATCTACCTGAAGTCAAACTATCCTGAATAGGGTATGAAGACAAGGTCAGTGTCATCACTGACCTTAGAAAGTGTGTTTGTCTCATTCTTAGATTAAAATTGTAATAGAGATAAACTGTACAAATGTACTTGTCCAATCAACCTTGGGACACACACTTATCACCCATGTTGGTATGACCATACCCTAGCACTATAAATAGAGAACCCTTGTAAAGAAGTAGGTCAAGTTTGTGCACTTAATGTTGTATCATTCACAAACACATACTCCTCCAAAATCAACTAAGTCCCTGAACTAGTTTAGTTGGTTAGCATAGTTGTCAACTTAGCATAATACTTTGATTTATGCTAAGTTGTTAGTGAGGAGATCTCACACACACATTGTCATTCAATCCCCATTGTTGTTCCGCAAACAATAGGGTATAGTTCTTAATAAGATTTATAAGAATTAAACGTTGAAATTTTTTTTGTAGTTATTGGTAACTAACTCAAAGGAAACAACACATGCTCGTTATGTGTAGACTAAACTTAGTCTTAAGCCGGTATGCATTCAAAGACGTTTTTCGTAACACGTAGGATAACCTCTCGGTTATGAGTTAAATCAAATACGTATACGTTTAAAATGAAATGCTTCAAGTATTAACCTGGAAAAATGCCGGTTGTCACACATACGCATCCCTTTGGGACCATATCCTCTGCGTATATTACATGTTAATATAGGTTATTAGATAACAAATCCCAACATACCCATCCCTAATAAGCCCAATAGACGGGAATCAGATGCTAACAAAATACAACCTTCAAATATATTAGGATGTGAAAGTTTCAACTCAATAAAGAGGTATATCAAAATATAAAAGCATCGAAATATTACTAATTCTTCAAAATAGTTGGAAGAGATATGAACCTCCAGAAAGTATTAAATTGCATGCATATGTCATGTCAAAATCGACCATGAGGTATAAAACAACAATAGCAAAAACGACACCCGATACCGTATGAACAAGGTATGAGGGAGGTGAGTGTAGACACATCGTACCCTTGCTTTAGGGTAACCCGAAAGTATAGAGACTGCTTCTAATAAGACATCTAACAAGTGTAAATGTGAGGGTGAAAGTACTCAAGAGTGTGTGAATGTGAGATCATGTAAAGAACAGTAATAGAAGAAGTATGAAAGTATATAATGCCTAGCATGCAAACAAGGAGCACAAAATATACTAAAAAAATGAAAGCATACGTGCAAATAATCATAAAACGCATGGAAGCATATAAGAAAAAATCATGCAACGCATGGAAGCATAACATATAAAATAAAGAACGAGAATATGAGAAAAGGGGCATTTACATAAGAGAATAGACACATAAAAGTAAGGGGGTAAAAAAGCATAATCGCATACAAGTATATGGAGACATGGATGCATAAAAGCATACGAAAAAAGAGAAGATCGAAGATAAGGCTAAAGGCTCTAAACCTAAGTGCAAACACAAATATGAACACGAGAGGATTACTAAACAAAATGCCTCGGAAGTCTAAAGGGAACAAACTAAGACTCTATACCAAAAACGCGAGGAAAAAAGACAACAACATAGCACAACCCAAGGCAAAAAGGAAACAAGAACCAAAAGACACCTATAGATCCTAGACGTGAAACTTTCCCCAAACAGAAACCGACTAACAGGGCACGACTAATTCGATCGAATTTTGCTTTTGGATAACAAAAAGATGAGCTTTTCGGCTTTAATCAAATCAAAAGCCCAGTCAACCACTAACTTGGTGCAGGCCACGTGACCTACAGCTCGACATTCGCTTTTTGAGGATTCCTCTACCCACATCTTTATGTGCCCGCAACACATTCTAGCTCTCTAGGCGTTTCTATCAAAGATCACGTCTTCGGCAAAGAGAAGCTCCTTCATGTTATGCTTCGGTCTATCCTCCTTTATATCATGTTACAATATATCAGAAGTATAGTATCGTGGTGAAAAAAGATTAAGCCGTAATATGAGAACAATGAAAGACTGCTTTAAAAAAAAGAATAATGAAAGACTAATACACAAAATTAGCCTTGTATATAATAAACACATGCCAAACGACAAACTAATTGCCACAGTTTTTACTTAAAATATGGTAAAGAAGTTTAATGATTGAAAAAGAGTGGCAATACAATTATACTTATGCAAAGGGTGGCAATATAATTGTTTAAACCCTAGCATACGAAAACGTCACACAAAGAAAGAAGTCGCAAACAATAAACAACTATGCCGTCAAATGCAATTTTACTTCCGTTTAAACAAACAACAAATAAGATGATAAAAGAAGAAAAAAAGAAGCAGCTTTCAACATACGTACGAGCTTGTCTGTCCAAAAACTTCTCGTTTAAAAGGTTAGTAAACATCTAATTCCTTATTCCTAAAACATGTTTTAAGGATAAGGATCCTCTAAAGTTCATTTGAACTTTAGAGGTAAAGTTCCCTTACAAGGATAAAGAAAACCGGGTCCCGCAGTAGGCCTCGATATTATCTATGTGATGGAACTTTACCTCTAAAGTTCAAATGAACTTTAGAGGATCTTTTTCTATGTTTTAAAGTCATATTGTACTTGTGTACTAAAAAATTATGTTTCAAAAGAATATAGTATTTTTGGTATGTTTGGCGAAATGGGCTGGGGCTGGGGCTGGGGCTGGAGCTGGGGCTAGGGCTTATATTATAAGCCGAAATTGAAATTTGTATTTTTGTAAACTTGTTTGGCAAATGGACTGGGGCTAGGGCTTATTATTGCAAAATTACTAGAAAGGACATAACTAAATGAGTTTTATGGTATATGTTAGGTATTTTTGTGGGTAAATATGTAATTTATGGTTCATAAGCCTCAAGCTAAAGTTTTTAGCCTCTTATATGAGGCTGAGGCTTATAGAGGCTTATGACTTTATAAGCCCGCATAACAAACGAGACTTATTTTAAAAGTCCAAGCACAAATAAGCACTCCAAGAACACACCCTTCGACTTTAGATGGGCTAAACATGAGATTATCCTACCTCAATAAAAAGACCTCGTAAAGTAACACAAAAACATTGGCGCCTTAAACCCCTTTGTCTCATTTCAACACTAATTCCCAAAATCACACACACATTCACCATGAACCCTAGAAATACCATGAAGCTTTCAAACCTTCTTAATTATGGGTTAATCCTTATATTGTAAATTACCCTTTAATTATTTCATATTTGATGATTTACCCTTTGATTTTGTACATGTTATATTGCTGCTTATTTGTCATATTTAATTCATAAGGGTTCTTTTTTATTTGTAAAAATTTTTGTAACTTATGTTTTATGTTTTCTTCATTCAGGGTTTATCAGGGTGTTTTAAAAATTACAGTTATTTACTTTTATGGGGATATGTTATATTTAATGGGCTCATTGTTTAGGGGGGTGTTTGTTTGGCTGTATACGTGGGATTACTGATTTCGGCTGTATGCCCTTATTTTTATGGATTCCCTAATTTTATGACTTATTTTTGGATTTATAGGTTTACATAAGTTTATCAAACTTATATAAGCGCACAAGTCTCAAAATAAGCCAGAAAATTGGAGCTTATGAAATATAAGCCGATATCAAATAACCTCATAAGCCCACATATAAGCCGAAACAAACACCCCCTTACTTGTCACTTTTTCGAGTTGTATGTACCATAGTTAGGTAGGATTAGACTATTTAATTATCAACTTTTTTAATTTCAATTATTTTGTGTATCGGTTGACATATTTTTGGGTATCGAATCAAGTATTTTTGGGAATTGATACACAGAATAATTGAAATTCAAAAAGTTAGTAATTAAATAGTCTAATCCTAACGATGGTACACACAACTCAAGAAAGTGACAAGTAAGATACATTTTCACACAATTAGCCCTAAATTGATTGGTGTTGTTAAACAAGGGTTAAAAAGCTGAGTAATCGGCGATTACTCGCTACAATGTCAATGACCTATTAATCGTCGATTACTTTCCACAAGGTTAAAACTCGGACATAACTTGGTTTGAAGTATTTTGACAGTTGTGTTAATGTTTCAAAACATATTTCTATGGTCCTATGAACAATTCTATGTCCTATTAAGATGTCATGATTAATCCGTGATTACTCCCTGCTAGGCTGATTACAAGCTACAAGGTAGTCGACCTTCCGACTAGCGCCTAGTGTCTTATACAACCATAGTGTGTAAAATTAGATTTGAAAATCTTGAATTTTTTATTGGATCGCATTTAAGGTTAGCTTAGAAGAAGCCTCAAAAAAGGAAGGCCGGCCGGACAACAAAAAAGAGAATCCCACAGCTTTTTAGGATTGCTAACCGTAACAAACAATAAATAAAATGATAAAAGAATTTATAGTGATATTAAGGTCTTGCCAGCTAGAGTTCTTGTAAAGATCTACGTTATATAGATGATTCTGTGAATAAAAAAGACGTACAAGTAAAGATAAACATACCCTTTTTTGAACTTGTGATTGTGATTCTCATAATGTTAGGCATGAGACTTGTCAAATGAAAATCTTTAGTTTATGCGTCTGCAGAATGAAAATTGTTGCAACGTGAACAACTTACTGACAAGACGTTTCTTATTTTTTTCAGCAACAAGTTCTTACAGGGTAATTTACATGGGGAAACTGCCCGAAACTGTTACAATCTGACTTCCTCTGCTGGTATTTCCACTGCTAGACAAAGTTATGGTGCAGATGGTATTCCACAATCCACACTCACGTCTTGTTTTTTTAGTTAATAAAATCGTCGTGAAATGGATTGAATGTTGTGTCTTATTTTGAGTTTCAGGGAAAGTTTCTGGACGTATATTTGCGGATTATCATATTTACAAGGGCAAAGCTGCACTCTCTGCTGCCCCTGTTCTTCCTACTTTTAGTAAAATGGATGTATGATATGCGTTTACTGCTAATTTTGTTTGTGTTGGGTGAATATTCTGTGTATATAAGTTCAAACTGGAGGTTGGTAACGGGCAGGTTGGTTAATGGGTCAACATGGGTTTGGGTCACGTTGTGTTGACCCAAAACACTTATTTTGTTTATGTTTTAGTTTGGTAATAATATAAAATAAAATTATTTAGGATGTTTTGTACAAAAGCACTTTGGCTCACTTTTGAACCCTTTGAAATTTTCAACTGTTTTCTGTTGAGCTGCATTTTTTTACTGGTTAGAGAAGATATAACCCGGATGATACCCATTAAAAAACTATACTTCACTTTTCTGAATTCGTTTGAAAATAAGACATTCGCACAATTCTTATGATGATCACATAGGTTCAAGTTCAAATAAAGTACTGAACTTTTTATTAGATGAGTTGAAAAAGTACTGAAAGCTTGTTTATTACATAGTCTGGTTTTACAAAAGTAGATCGACGTGGCACAATAATGCTGACATTCCGGCCTGCTATCGGTGAACGCAAATATGATTCAGAGAAGAAACAGGTAACTTACAGTTAAAATGATCTTATAGAAGTTTATTCTATACATTATATTTTTTCTAACGTTCTTCTTGTGAAATTCTATTACTAATTAAGTGACACATTATCTACAAATACGTAATAACTATGAACAAATATTTGATCCAACATGTAAAAGTAAAGTACTTGTATATCCAGGCTGTCTATATTGGTTGACTGTGATCTATTCAGCTTCCAGCTTTATAACGATTATAAATTTATTTTGGGTTTTTCTCATAAAATATCAACATACTTCTTGCATGTGCCGTTTATAGTTATTGTACTCTTTTCGATTTTTTACATTCGAGTCTTTAAAAGCTGGTTTTGTTTTTCCTCCGAGTCATTTAATAAGTCAAGAAACCGACTCCTAGGAACGATAAGTTTATATATAAAGAGTGTTAACTTTTATATAAATCGTTATGTTCAGCGATTAGAAAATGAACTAAGCTGTACACAAAAGCATCTGTTAATGAATAGGGAGTAAAATATACAATGACTAAGACGAAATGTACGGAAGGTTGTGTTGTTATTTTATGACAAAAATGACATTATAATTATATGTCAGCTACAGAGTATTAGTTTTCTAAGCACATTCAGTTTCTTGTGATCTGACCACGTAATATATGTTGTGTAGTTGTTTGCATTATCGGTGACGGAAGTCGGGTCCTTTATAAGTATGGGTCCGGGAGATACTCGTGAGTTTTTCCATGACCCAGCAATGCAGTCAAGGTACCCCTTTAACAAATTATGGTGTGTGTGTATGTATGTATATATGTATATTGTGTAATCACTTTTCACTATCCATGTTTGGATATAATTTAACGATGCATATAGACTAAACTTTACAAATAATGCCAATTGCGAGTAAACGTCTCATTTTTGAAATTGCTACTTATGAAAAGTAATGTTTGTCATTTACGAGTATTATAGATGTGGATTATCTTATCTATATTAATATTGTGCTTTTTGGGCTGTCTGATTTATTCTAGGTTTAATAATTGGTAAATTGCTAAACTTTCATCATTTTGATGGTTTGACCCTTAAACTGTTAGTGTTCAGTGGTCTGTTCCCTTCACATTTTTGTATGTTAGATTTAACCAAGCTACTTTCATTGTAATCTGGCTTCTTTTTTTGTCATGGTTTAATCCCTAAACCATTTTTGTATACGCATAAAAATTGGTAAACACGACCCAGAAAAAGTTAGGGACTAAATCATGTGAAAAAAGGGTTTGAAGGTTAAATCGCCAAAAAAGCTGAAGGCTTTGTGCTTTTCTCATCATTAACTCTTTATTTTGACGCATACCGCACTTTATATATTATATAGGTGACATTGTCGACCATTTACTTATGCATGCATCTTTTCTTCGGTGGGTCAAACGGGTAAAAAACAGAAGACACTTTAAAGAAAGTGGTGGAAAGGCGCTGAAACTGTATTGATAATTGCATATAACTCCTAAATTATTACTAGATTTAAAAAGATTACATATCTTATAAAATAATATATCTTCTCTAGTCATATTTGACCCACTAATTACTTACACAACAAGTGTTTTGGATCAACCCAATCTTTTGTTTTCGACCATACAAATGATTTACTCGTTTTGACCCAAACTTGTATTGACATCCTAACTCGAGGTTTTGCTTTACAGTGCTGAAGGTCAAGTAAGGAAAAGCTTATCGATTAAGCCCATCGCGGATGGTTATTTCATTTCCCTAAGTAGGTTATATCCATCTTTTCTTTATTACGTAGTAAGTTTTATGCTTAAATAATAAAATATCTGTTTGGCCGCAATGATCATGACACGTATTGATGATATTCAACTTAGTCTACACCATTCCTCTACTTGTCGTTAAATGACATTATTGAAAATGATTCATAGCTAGAAGGTTGTATTATTAGACTCTTCATTTAGTCAATTATTGAAATTTTCATGTGGGACATATATGAGTTTTAAATGACTCTTTGAATGACCATGGTTATAAGTTCATTGAGTAGAAAGTTCTTGGATTTGTGTTGTAGCAAAATGTGTTCAGACTCTTACCTTTTTTTTGCAGGCGTGGCTAACAATATCTTGAAAACTAATGAACGCTTTACGGTACCTGTAACTACAGCAGACAATTCTTTTGTTTTGACATACAAATGATTTACTGGTTTTGACCAAACTTGTATTGAATTCTAACTCGAGGTTTGTTTAAGTGCTGAGGTCAAGTAGGAAAGTTATGATTAAGCCATGCGGTTGGTAATTCTCAATTTCCTTAAGTAGGTTAGGTTATATCCATCTTTTTCTTTATTACGTTAGTAAGTTTTTTGCTTCAAATAATAAAATATTGTTTGCGAATGTAATGACAGTATTGATGATATTCAGACTTTAGTTACACATCTCTACTTGTGTTAAATGAACTTTTGAAATGATCATAGCTAGAAGGTTGAATTATTAGGTTCTTCATTTAGTCAAATTATGAAAATTTTTTTGTGGGACAGATAGAGTTTTAAAGGACTCGTTGCAATGCCATGGTTATAAGTTCTTTGAGTAGAAAGTCCTTGACTTCTGTGTTGTGCAAAATGTGTTATTAGATTTAACTTTTTTTTGAGGCCGTGGTTACAATATTTGAAAAACTATATGAAGCTTTACGGTATGTAACTACAGCAGAATTGCAGTTATGCGTGTGGTGAGGCTTTCAGGTATGTTCTCCTAAGAAAATATGTATATAAACTTCGATTACAACCTGATTATGTCTATTAATAGATTTGGTTCATTGTTATATTTACTAACAAAATAGTAAAAAAATGTTGGCTTGTTAATTTTCATAGAAGGAGTATTAATTGCAGTGTAATTTCAACTCATTTTTTATTTATGTGATATGATTCGGGTTCTTTGGTCGTAGTTATTATATTGAGTTGGATGTCTTTTTTGCCATCTGTATACAAGTAGAATGTAGGAATTATTCACATAGATGTTTTGAATTGAATAGCCATATTTGCTTCACTAGGGCTTTTATGTGTGCCAGTAATTCTCGTTTTAAAGGGTTATTTTTGCTAATTGTTGATTTTGAAATGCAGTTTGCTTTGCCTCACATCATGGGATGGGCACGTAGCACCAATCAACTCCCAGACAATGCTGGTGAGGACTCTTCAAAGGTGCGCCGACAGTTAGGATCAGCTTCAGAGTGGGACAGGTGATGCGTTTATTGTCGTTACTAGTCGGAGAAATGACAAATATTCTGAAATTGGGTTGGAGCAAAAAGATCTTAAATGTGTGGTTTGTCTGCCTTCATTGTCTAGAAGTGGTTGGATCGGATGTGATTATGTTGCATGTAGGTTTCAAATTTCCAATGTGCCTACAGTTAACTTGTGCACTAAATCCCTATTACCTATTTGCATGTCGTTTGGTATCTATGAACTATGATCTGCGGAAGGTATATAAGTAGTTTTGGGCATTAATAATGGTTTCTGCAATATTGGTTATTTGAATTACGTAACAAACCAAATAACATACATAATTTTGTCTCGATTACAATTCTTTATATTGTGCAAACCAATAATGTAATCAAATATAATCAGATCAGATAACGTCAGATTACAGCAAAATGGACATGTCTGAGTTTTTGAACTGCTAAAGTTTACGCATGCCAATTTTTAAATTGTCACGCAGTTGCGCAAGTAAGTGTTCAACATTCGCTATTTTTTTGGAACTTGTTGAAAATAAAAAAATGTCTTAATTAACACTTTCAAAATTTAACCCTTCCGGAGTATTAGTTATAGCATGTCTTAATATAACTTTTATCACTAAATCGTTCTCTACTTTTTGCTCGTGGTTTTATCTATGAACTAATGAATTACTGAAGGTACAAAAGCGGTATCCGGAATTGAAAATGGTTTCTGCAGCATTATGTGGTTACTTTGACAAGCGTGTATTGCGGGTTAGCAAGTAGTGCTCAGTTTTATACAATTGAGACGAGAATGCCATATGTAAAACCAATAATATAGTTGCTTGTCAAATTGTCATAACTTTTTTTACCGTATTGACCGAAAACTGAATCACGAGTGGTTGAACTATTGAAAAAGTTTCAATATTTCATTGAGTTTAGACTTTTCATAAACTTGCACATACACGACATGCTATAATCAAGTTTATCATATAGCAGCATTTGACTTTGATCAACATTCTACAACACAGACAAAAGAATTAAGTCTTACGAAACCAAAATCGACACCATGATTTGCTACTATAACATTGCCATAATTACACATCACAGTATGTCAAAAACTCAATTATGTTACAAGACATTTTTCATAAATGATGGCAGATAAATGTCAAAAGCATCAAGAATGACATGACACCAAAAAAACAGAAAATCCTTCCAGCCGTCACTTTTTAAATAACCTTTTTGGTACAACACATGTTCATAAACTCCAATGCACGAAAAACCTCAATTGCAGGAATTTGTGGTGAGCAAAAACGAAGTAATGAGTTAATCCTGATGTTGCTGAGCTCCAAATTTGCAGCTGATATCTTCCCCTTCTAAAAGCTTTTCTACGGCATCTGAAGGAAGCCCAATCATTTGTAGTGTCTTTTCCCACACTTTGTAAGAAGTTTCCAGATTATGGGCTTCTTCTGAAGGGTTTGTGGGCCGACAATCTTGAGAAATGAAAGCTGACACGGGCCATTCGTCTGTTTTTAACAATTCACAGTACTCGGGAATTTGAGGATCAGTTGCTGCAAAAAGAGAGCTCCTAGAACCTGTAGAAGCAGGAATATAAGGGTCGATTTCAACCTGTTTACTTACAAATGAGTCAAATTCAACCCATTTACTTATGAACAGGTCAATTATGGTTATGTTTTATTTCTGACGGGTTAAATAAAAGTTAACTTCGAAGGAATCAGGTCAAATGGTTCGGAAATCTCACAAAATGTATTTTTAATGCATATAACTTGAATCATTTTATTCACAAAATTTAATATAAAAATAACTTTCGCTATTATGTTTGACAAAGTATTCTCAAAAATTAAAATATACTTGCCTTCTTCAGCATTAAAGATAAAATAAGGGATCAGGCGATAACCGGTCTGAACTATTTTCGGAAGATCTCTTGCCTGCAATTGCCACATATGATAATCAGTTTAAGTTGGATTACATAACAAGTTCATATGCTCTGTTACTTTTCTTGAATCACCAAACCCTAAAGCTTACGACTTCAGTCATTGGATTTTTACAGCTAGTCTGCTACCTCTGTTAGTTGTGAATGTCCCTTTTTAGGACAAAAAGAGGCATTCGCGTTTTTATAATTAAACAATTTACCAAATCAAAATGGTAAAGTTAGTTCAGAATACTTACCACATTAGTCTGAACTATTCCCGGAGATACACATATTACACTTATGCCAGCTTCTGCAGGTAACTTTTTGTGGAGGACACTACTAAACATTACCTGCAAATTACATGAAACAGTGAGCTATCAAGCACACAGAGGTGGAAATTTCGACCCATTTACCTATGAACGAGTCAAATATGGCCATATCAGAACTTTAGCTAAAGGGGGACGGGAACAGGTTTAAAGTTGCCCAAAGTGTATTATTAATAATAATAGCCTCCTAAAGAGTAGATTATTTCTGTAAATACAGTTTAAGCAATCACATCTGCCACTTTAAATACTTATGAATGTGTTAAAAGTTCTCTTTCCGCTATTTGTCAAAGGTTTTGTTGCATCATCGGACACAGATTACTCATTAACGGAAGACCGCTTATTTAAAGAGAATAAGACCAAATGATAACGTAATGTTTAATAGTGTTTCAGACCCTTTAGATCATTAGCTGTAATAACGAGCAATATTTTTAAGATTATTGATATTACTGGAGTATGGCACCTTATTTGCCATATGTAGTATTTGGTAACCAACATATAAGCAGAGAAATACCTGTGCTAATTTGCTGCTTGAGTAACCTACTAAACTTGTGAACTTTCTTTTGCCTGAAGTTACATTCATATCTTCTGTGTCCACAAATCCAACTTGATGCATCTACGCAGAACACCAACTGCCTTAGTACACTTCTATTTGTCGAAAGGAGAAGTATTTTTAGAAGAAGATATTGAGGTTAACCAGATTCAAAATGCATCATTCGTATACTAGGGAAAAAGCATTAAATTGGAGTGTTAAATCCTAGACCTTAGATGAAACAACAAAATAACGGGAGCACCTGCAATGCTAGGTCGAAATTGGAAAATATATTTAAAACAAATACAACTCTACTGGGCTTCACAAGCACTCAACTAATAGGCATTGCATAAAATCAATTTCAATATGAAACTTTATTTAAAGCAATAAATGCATAAAAGAAAAACTTACAATTGAGTTCACGTTTACAATTCGGCTAGGAGAACCTCTTATAAGAGATGGCAGGAGCAGCACCGAGAGCAGTGCCGGAGCCAGATGATTTACTTGCATGTGTTCTTCATATCCATCTTTCGAAAACTTTTGTGGTTCTATAGAGGTAAAAGAAAGGTGCATTATTGCAGCCAGCAGATAAAAAATCAAAGCTTAGTTAGCTTGTTGATGCGGGAAGTAGACTTAACACCAACATATACACTAAGGTATCATTTAATAATCCTTTTCTTTTGGGTTTCAACTTACAGGTTCTTTTAAAAGAAAGTGTAATCTAGATTGAACTTTGTAGAAAAGTGTGATTGTTTACGTTTCAATAACCAAAACTGATTTATTACCATTTGGAATGACCAATTTATGTTGCCACAATTAAAAATAATAGAATTGATCAATTTTGATAGTTAACCACGTTTGGGATTAATATAAATAACTTTATTTGAAACTTTTTGATGGTTGCTGTATAATTACGAGTCAGGTAATAAAGTAAGATTGAAAAGCATTAATAAAGGGCACTTTTCTTAAACTTTGTTTTTTGTCGGACAATTTAGTTGGGGACAGGAGTATAAGACCCATAGATGCAAACTACGTCACTAACCTCCAATAGAAAATATCCCTGCATTATTTATCAGCACATGTAAAGGTCCTAAGCGTGCATTCCATGCCTCGGAAAATTTCACAACAGATTCCAAGGAGAGAAGATCTAGTTCCATCACCTAGATTGCCACAAAAAAATAAGCTTACTTTGTAGAAAGTTAAATATATATGACACGAAAGCTTCTAGTGTGGTTACTATATACCTCAATATTGAGTGGAAGCCCCATTCCAGACCATTCATCCTGCCACTTTCTAATCAGCTCATGGGCTGCCTTGGTATTTCTAACTGCCATTACAACATGTGCCCCTGCTTGCGCCATCTGCCTGCATGAGTTCAACGATAGAATATATTTAGAACGTGAGTAGCACAAATTCAAACTCAGCTCAGGAATGTCCCATGGTACTATAAAAGAACTAGTAAGATATACGTACTATGCAGGAGACAAGCTTATCTAAATAGCTTATTAATCATGTTAACAATAATTTCCGTAGTATTAGCTCACCTACATATATGGAAATGATCAAAATAGCATTCGAAGGCCTAGATTAAGTAGGTACATAGATAAGCTTAACTTTTTTTTAAACGGCATACAGATAAGCTTATCTAAATAGCTTATGCTTCCGAAATAACATCATATTAGCTTACTTTCTATACAAATATACAATGCTTGAGATAGTGTTTAGATTCGCTTATCAACTTATTTCAAACAATCTGCTCCATCCAGCTTAATAAGAATAGCTAAAAGATCCTTATAAGCATAAGCTGTTTTGGTCCATTTAAACACTCAAAACTGTTACCAGCTATACCAATATGCAATAAGCAGATACGCTATTTATACTGTTAATATAGTATACATATAGATTCATATTCGTGGTTATGAACTCAGAAAGGATAGTTACTGTCACATGCAATGATAAATCTATTATAATTTGGTATATACGTATACACGATTGTTCCACAGCCAAGATTAAAACTAGCTAAATCCTCAAATTTGATTAGAATGTTCCACGGCCAAGATTAAAACTATTATTTTCACTACTCAGTACTCACGAGGTCTTATACTAAAGCTATATTTGGAAAATCTAGTAGTAGCAAGCGTTTGGTAACATAGTTGTAGCTGTGATTATAAAGTGTAATGACATAAAAGCTAACTGCCTCTTTAATTAGTGCTAGTACTACAAAGCAAGTGTAATTTTTTTGAGAGAATTGCAAAAATCATCCTTGTGGTTTGGCCAAATTGTACGTTTGGTGCGCGTGGTATCGAAATTGCACGTGTGGGAAAACTTGGGTTCAACTTTTAGTCCTTTGTCCAACTGAAATGACTAAAATACCCCTCTGTTTCTAAAATGAAGATAAAGGTATTTTGGTCATTTCAGTTCGCCAAAGGACTAAAAGTGGTACCCAAGGTTTCCCACACAGACGATTTTTGCAATTTCGGTACCACGCGGACCAGGCCAAACCACAAGGACGAATTTTGCAATTTTTTTTGTAACAAACACCTCTATCATATATGAAATCATTCCTGTATACCAAACACACCCTAAGTTTTAAAGTGGTGCCATAGGTGCCATTTTGGCACCTATAACCGTTACCCACCCCACTGCACCGAGCTCTCTAACTATTGATATTCAAAAGGTCTCTAAATTAAAACCTAAATAATTACCTATGTATGGCAAAACTAGTGGTAGCTCTAAGCTTTATTTTATAGATGTATCTATCATTATAAAGTGTAAAACAACGTAAAAGCTAACCAACGCTGTAAGCTTCTTTTATCAGCGTTTCTAATTGACCCAACGGTAAGAACACCGGCCTTCTAAAGTGAAGGTCAAGGGTTTGAATCCAACGCGGAGAAAATTCACCTGCACCGACTCCTCCGGGCTATCCAAAAGGGTAGTCGGCGGCTCGCAATGTCGAGTCGGAAAAGGTAAAAAAAAAAAAAATTAAAAATTCAAACTCTAAACACTTGTTGCCACACAAGCATTAGCGATTTTAGGAAAAGATAGGAGTAACAGAAGCAGCCGCACGCAGTAGTAGCTTTGTTTTGACAAAGCGTTAGGAGACATAGGCGTAATAATTAGCTTAAACGGTATTCGCTAGTAAATGCTACTTGAAGTGTAACAAACAAACTTGTAACAACTTAGTATTTAAAATAACTATAAGTGCTAAAAAATAGGGAAGAAGATGACCTGGCAGTTTCACGGCCAATACCACTAGTAGATCCGGTAATGACGCAAGTGACGTCATCTAACGGAGGTAACGGTAATGGATTCTCCAAATGTGAAGCCATTATTCGTTGAAACAACATTTCGTAAAATAAATATAACCATCCTCTTATCCATTCCATCCATCCTAACGCCTCCTTCTTTACTTTCGTCGCCGGTGATGTTTCTGTCGCCGGTACCGGTGCGTCAGTTTCAGATGATGATGATGATGACGTCATGTAGTAGTGGATCTGTCTTCTTGTGGAGTGAAGTTGATGAAGTGTTGTAATAAACGTGATTAGCAGATAAGATTAGATTTGTTTTTTTTAAGGGGTGTTTGTTTCCGCTTATATAGCCGGCTTATAGCTTATTTGGTTTTTTTTACTACAGTATGTTTTATAAACTTATTTTTTTTGGCTTATCTTAAAACATCTCGGCTTACATAAGCTTATGTCAAAAGTTTTAGAATAAGTTACAAACAAAAAGCTTATGAGACATAAGCAAAAAATCAAATAAGTAAATATAAGTCGAAACAAACACCGCCCAAAAAGCTTTAATATAGTGCCAATTTTGAAAATATCATATGTATCTTTAAAAGGCTGGATGTAATAGTCATAAGGTTGATAGTAATCCAATCGAACCATTTGATCGGTCAATTTATTTTAGACGCGTCTCTCTCTCTATGAGGATCGAACAGTTCGGTCGATCCACTTTTAAAAATAAATTGTTTGGTATGTGTATGGACCGAATAAATTGGGGTGTTTGTGTGTGTTGTTTTTTTTAAATTTATTTTTGTAGGGTTGTTTTTAGTTGTTAATGTTTGTAACTTGTCCAGTTACATTACGGATGTTTGGTTTGTGTTTAATCTAAAAGAGAGAAAACTGAGTTGATCAAATGAAAAATCATATGCTAATAGTTGTGAGTTGTAACCGCTTGCACAAATATAAAGCGCAATATATTTCACGCT
This sequence comes from Tanacetum coccineum, assembly GCA_026074375.1. Taxonomy (NCBI): domain Eukaryota; kingdom Viridiplantae; phylum Streptophyta; class Magnoliopsida; order Asterales; family Asteraceae; genus Tanacetum; species Tanacetum coccineum. The sequence goes on along the minus strand of BQNB010064490.1, from coordinate 183 downwards.
AAAAAACAAATGAAACAACAAAGAAAATTGGTTCGATCAAGAAAGTTATCAAACCAACGTCAAGTAAAGCTCCTTTACGGCTGGTTAAACTCTTTTAATGTTTCTTTACCTTCGTATAATATGAGCTCCGATATGATCATTTACGTCTTATGATGGAAATAATTTCTTCTCTTGTTTTTTTTT